>CM075810.1:67976778-68138376 GCA_037975025.1 Excoecaria agallocha
TTTCCAAATCACTTGAGGAAGGGAAAGAGGCTGTAGCAGCCCTGTTGGGGAAAGGGTAGAGGCTTTGAACCTTTGGAAAACCAAGAAACTTTTGACATAATCCTGGATGCGTTGTAACATCCCCTTCCAGTAGAAAATTGCAGAAATCCTTTTGTAAGTCCTGTAGTAGCCGAAGTGTTCCCCGGTGACAGAATTATGGAATTCCTCCAATATGGCAGGGATCCATTTGGAGGTTGATGAGATCACTAAAGTTCCCTATTTTAGTTGGTACTTTGGTCTGGCAGCTGGGTTGGCTTGCACTTCCTACCTGATAGACAGCAAATAAGGGTCCCATTCTACCTCCTTCATTAGTTACCCTCCATCAGTCCATGTGGGGAAGAATGTGGTGGTCCCCCCCGGACCGCCCGGATCCCACGAGTGAATAGAAAGTTGGATCTACATTGGATCTCACCTGAATCGCCCCATCTATCCTCCTGAGGAGAAGTTTGGTTTCAAACCCCGGTTCAAACAGGAGAAGTACGCCATGCTAATGTGCCTTGGATGATCCACATCTCAGGGTCAGGCGCTGATGAGCACATTGAACTATCCATGTGACTTCCTATACCCATTTATTTTTCGGGAGTATATTTATACATTTGCTCATGATCATAGTTTAAATAGATCTATTTTGTTGAAAAATGTAGGTTATGACAAATCTCCGTCCGGGCCCGAGGAAACCTTTGCACGCCTCCGTTACCTTTTGGGAGGCCTACGCCCCATAGAAACTGTCTACCTGAGACTGTCCCCTTTGGCCCGTAGATCCTGACACAAGGTTAGAATTCTAGCTCTTCCAGAGTGGTATCTCACTGATGGCTCGGACCCCCATGAGTTCAAAAAATTAAAAAAGAATGAAGGGAAATCCTTATATATATCTTCTTTATCTTTATATATCTTTCTATATATCTTTATATAAAAAAAATATTTATATAATATAAATAAAATTTATTTTCGATTTTTTATATAATATTTCTATAATATATATCTATTTTATATCTATTTTATTATTATATATTTTTAATATTATATATTTATTATCTAGATATACATTATATTATAGATATAATAGATACATTTTATATTATATATAATTTACTAATATATATTAGATATTCGATTTTTTATATTCTATGTTTCATATTTTATATTCTATGTTTAATATTAGAAATTTCTATTGTAAATTAGAAAATTTATATTAGAAATTATAAAAAATAAACGAAATTAGACGTTTTCGTTATCATATCACAATCCTGCTGCTTGAAAAGAGCATCAGCTGCTATGTTCAACCTGTCTAGCTTATATTGGACCTCAAAGACGTAGGCCATCAGTTTTGAGAGCCAATGTTGTTGGTCTGAAGTGGTGATGCACTGTTATAGTAAATGGCGCAAGCTTTTTTGATCAGTACAAACAACAAACTATTTGTCGAGCAAGTATGGTCGCCAGTGTTGTATGGCCAATGCTAAAGCCATCAGCTCTTTTTCATATGCTGACTTGGCTAAGTTTCGTGCAGCCAATGCCTTGCTATAGTATGCTATTGGTCTGCCCTCTTGCATTAAGATAACCCCCAGTCTTAGGCCTAAAGCATCACATTCCATAAAGAAAGTTTTACTAAAGTTAGGCAAGGCTAATAATGGGGCAGCAATTAGTTTCCCTTTCAACGTCTCAAATGCTATTTGAGCTTGTTCACTCCATTGAAACCCAATTTTCTTGGTCAAGTCAATGAATGGTTGGAAATCTTGCCGTAATCCTTCACAAACTTCTAGTAGTAACCCATCAACCCTAGGAATCCCAAACCCCCTTAACATTCCTTGGCATTGGCCAATCCTGTATAGTAGCAACTTTGGGAAGGATCAATAGTAAACCCCTCTCTTGAAATGTAGTGACCAAGATAGTCTATGGTAGTCTGGCCAATCGAACACTTTTTGGGATTGACTCTAAATTGATTATCCTAGAGCACTTGTAGAATAGTAGATAAGTGTCACACGTGTTCCTCCCAACTTCAACTATAAACCAATATATCGTCAAAAAAAAACAAGGACTATCCACCGCAACCAAAGATGAAATATGTCGTTCATCACACTTTGGAAAGTTGAGGGAGCGTTAGTAAGCCCAAACGGCATTACTAAGAACTCGTAATGGCTGTCATGTGTATGAAATGCTGTCTTAGGTTCATCCCTCTCCCGCATTCGAATATGAAAGAACCCAAACTTCAAGTCCAGCTTAGTAAAGTAAGTCACCCTATTGAGCTCATCCAGTAACTCATCCACCACTGGTATAAGGTATTTATCTATCACTATGACCTTATTTAGGGCCCTGTAATCGATGCATAATCGCTAAGATGCATCTTTCTTCTTGACCAATAGTATTGGGCTAGAATACGAACTTTGACTTAATCGGATAATACCCTGCTGGAGCATGTCTGCTACTTGTTTCTGGATTTTAGCATTCTGTACATATGGCTATCTATAGGGGCGGACACTGACTACTTCGTGGCTTGGAAGAAGCTGGATTGCATAGTCATACATACACCGAGGAGGGAGCCTCGCTAATGGTTAGAAAATAGCGGAGAATCGGTTCATAAGGGCCTGTACATTTGCCATCTAAATTGAGGTTAAACTCGGATTGGGAGGGTACTGCCAGTTGAGGAAGACTACTATGCTGATGCTTTCAAACTCCCACCTCGTAACAAAACTCAAAGAGCTCCCATATTAAAAAGAGTTTCCTCAATTCTTTTCAACTTAATATGCTTACCATTGAGTTCAAACTTTATCCATCTTTTATCCCAGTTGTGTATAACATTGCCCAATGTCTTCCACCAGTAAATCCCCAGAATAAAGTCAATTGGTCCCAGTTCAAAAACCAACGCATCCAATGCCAATGTATAGGCTCCTAAATCCAATGGTACTGCCTCACATTTCTCATGTGTCTTAACCCGATATCCATCCCCCAAATTTATGTGCATAGGTAAAATTGGAATTGTGGGAAGGTTCAGGGAACTTACCAGCTTTCGAGATAAAAAATTATAGGTAGCCCCAGAATGCACGAGCAAGATAATTGGTATCCCACGTAGTGTTCCCTTTAGCTTGAGAGTTCGTGGAGCCTGAAGGTTTTTGCCAGCTTTGAAGAATACTTTCATGGATGAACATTCGGCCTCCATACACCACCTACCACTTCTTCTTCTTCTCCAATGTCAAGGTCTCCTGGTTTTTCTTGCTTTGTTTCATCTAATTCTAGCTCCCGCCCATACTGCAACGATGCTACAGAGAATAACGCTCACCGTATTTGAAGCACAAATCCAGTTGATGGCGTTCATCGATGTCCTTCAATGTTAAGAATCGTGGCCCCTTATTTCGTGGAACATTCTGCATCTGGTTAGGTGGAGGAAGGGTGCGTGGAGATGGATTCTCTATTGTGGGTATTGGGCCTGGGCTTCTAAGCTTGAGCCGAGGATCAACTTGGCCCAACTCCTTGGAGTAAAATGGGCGGATAAACGGCGACAAGATGAGAGAAGGCTCAGATCGACTCCTATCTCTCCCTCCTCATTCTCGCGATGGTGGTGCACGACCATGCGGTGGATTGAAAGCCAGCTCGACATCCCTGGCGAGTTCCATAGCTGCTTCACAAGTCTGGGGTTTCATGAATCGGACCCAACACCCCACATCCTCCTTCAAACCTCCCATGAAATACGCTAGGTATTGCGCCTCAAATGTCTTGGGAATATACCCTATGATAGCCTCAAATTCCTCAATGTATTCATCTACTATTCCAGTTTGGAAAAGGGCTCTCAATTCCTTGTAGGGGTTTTGGGTTCGGCGATTACCAAACCTACCATTTAAATGGAATTTTAATTGGTCCCAAGTCTTCCGTGGTTTGTCACGTATAGCCTGAGAAAACCATGTGATAGCCACTCCGATCAGGTATATCTGGGCGACCGGGAGTTTCATCTCTTCAGAAGTCTGGTGGATATTGAAATATAGTTCGATTTTGGCTATCCAAGTTCGGGGGTCTGAGCCTGTGAACTCTGGTACCTTGACCTTAGGTAAGGCTATTGCTCCTGCTCCAAAATAAAGGTAGGAATCCAAGTGGGGAAAGATGGGTTGCCCAAACCGGGTATGGGAATTTATAGAGATGCCCTCTGAGGTAGTAACATTGGCGGTTGGTCTAGTTGCTATGTGGGGATTATCGGGGTCTATGATGAGGGGTCATTTTTTTAGTTTGGTTTGGATTGTGGTCTCCAGGCGATCCAACTTGTGTTCTATGTGTTTTACAATTTCTGGAAGGAAATTACATTAGATTGAATAGCAAAGACAGTTCGCTGGATTGAATCCAAGGTTTCTTCATAGCCATCTACTTGGTTTTGTAAATTCATTTTGGATTGTAAACGAGTTTGTGGTGGGTCTACCATTGTTTCCCACAAACGGCGCTAGATAATAGAATAGAAATTTAATGAACAATTTAAGAAACAGAAAAGAAGAATCAAAAAGTTATTGAGAGGAAGAATGGATTGTTTTTATTGATAAACAAGGACTGATACAATACTGATGCAATCCCCTTAGGAAGAAGATCTTCCCTCTCCAACAATTGAGCCCTACTAAGAAGTAGATTACAATCTCATTCTCTGCATACCCCTCCTTTTCCCCCAAACAAACAATTAATAAAGCTAATTCAAAAACAGAAACCATTTTCCCCCTCTCCTGTCCAGCTACGACTCAGCCTAACAGATTATACTCACAAGGTATTCCAGCTCACAACAGAATTTAGTGATTTTCATCCTTGTCCCTACCCTGGAGCTTCTTCCTGCGGGTGTAAACTTGTAAGAGCTTCGGCCCATTAGAGGTCTGATCCAGCTCAACATCTCCCCCTATTTGTTCTTTATCAGTGTGTTTATTTTTTTCCATCCTAGGGAAGCTTTTTTGTAATTTACTTTTAAATTCATTGAAGAATCATACAGTAGTGTAGCAAGATTGGAATCTTCTTTTGGCATTTTTTGTATTTTTGGTCTACATGGGTTGAATTTTTTTGTGTTTTTCAAAGGCAAGTGGCTTCTTCAAATTTTGAGATTTGTTATTTGTCTACAAGGTTTAATGGGGAGGACCTAAGAGCTCATTCAGTTGTAGTATACTTAAAATATTAGTGCATTTGATGGGAGAGAAATGCATTGTCCTTTGCTGATTAGGCTTTGCATGCACAGTTTTCACAGGATAAACTACTTTATATATGTTTGGGGTCTAATGGGATTTTACATGTGGGGGTGTTTTAAGGTGTTCCTGACTTGCATCCGGAAGCCTTGTCAAGCTCCTTCTCTTATTTTTGTTCCTCCTTAACCTATTATCTTTTTTTCTAATATTTCTTTCACTTCTATCATGGAATTTTCCCTTATCAATCAAACAAGTAGAATAAGTAATTTTTTTTTAACTCTTGATGGAAAGATTTTGTTTTTAGGCGAATGCTGCATTTAAGGGGAAGCAGTGGAATAAGGCTGTCAATTACTATAGTGAAGCTATTAAATTGAATGGGGCAAATGTAACTTACTACAGCAACCTAGCAGCAGCTTATTTAGAATTAGGATGATGTTATTTTTTATCCGGTTCTTAAAGTGTATTTTTCACTACATTGCTCTGTATTTCTTGGTTACATTAATGATTGATCTCAATTTGTGCAGCTTTTAGCAAGCTGAAGAAGACTGCACCAAAGCAATATCACTTGATAAAAAGGTTATGAGTTTGTCTTGTAAGATTGTTTTTCCATTATTTTATTATGTCAGTTTTCTTATATCCTTTAAAATTGTAACTGACACGTCCTCTTCCTTTTCCATTTCCTCATTGACTTTTACTGCGTCCTCTTCTAGAATAACTTCCTTCTCGGCTAACTACTTTGTCTTTAAATGAAGTCTTTATTACCAAGACTTGTTCTGTTGATTCTTCTTTTTTTTTTATCTAAACTTTCTTCACGTGCTTGCAATGATCCTATCACTTCATCTACGGTCATCGCACTCATGTCTCCGGATTCTTCTATGGCCACCACTACGTAATCAAATTTTGGTTGCAGTGATCTCAAAATTTTTTCAACAATTTTAGACTCTTCAATTCTTTCGGGATCAATTTCACCCATAATCACTGAATTTGTGACGAATTTGATAAGAGTAATAAAAAAATTTCATGAAAATTACTGAATTTTGCAAATATATACAATAAAATCAATTTTATTGGTTTTTCGCAAGGAAGATGCCGGAAAATCTAGCTGGCATGTTCGGTCAGCACAGCATGACACGTGGCATGTTGACGTGGCGAGTCCAAATGTTGCCAGCTGAACTTTCCGATGTTGCTCTTGCCGAAGACCGATCAAAGTAATTTTATTGTATATATTTGTAAATTTCAGTGATTTTTATAAATTTTTTTTATTACCGGTTGTGAAATTGACCACAAGTTCAGTGATCATGGATAAAACTAACACATTCTTTCGCCATACAATCGCATTTGATTCACAACTGATTTTACTTAGAATGAGTAATCAGTAACCGACTCTATCTCCTTCATGTTCATTGCCTATAACTCTCCTCTCGGCATCTAAAGTCGAACTTTTTTTTTTTTTTTACTTTCTCTTCACCTTGAAGAGAAACTCGAAGAATTTCTCATGCTTGTTTAGAGGCGGTAGCTTTTGCTACCTTTTCAAACATTACTTCATCCAAGCTTTGATGAATGAGTGTTAGCATCTTTTGATTGTTTTTACGACTTTTCTATAGATTATTTTTCCTGTTGGAGATAGCCTTGACTCATCTGCCAGAACTTCATACCCTTTTTCAATGATATCCCAAACATTTTGAGATCCAAGTATTGCCTTCATTCTTATGTACCGATTTGTGTAATTGGTTTTGGTAAGCTGAGGGAAATGAAATGAGATATTTGAATTGACAGCCATTTTTTTAGTCTCTCACACACTCAATTTGAGAAAATATAATTTTTTAGAGAGGAAAATATATCACAACTCGCTCAATTTTGGCTTTTGATACCACTTTGTCGGAGGGAAGTGAACATAAAAGAAGTACACTCAAAGTAACTTTATTATATAAACTATTAATAATTTTCTACACTTTCTTACATTATCCGTCCCACGCTTACATTTTGATAATAGCTTTTATTTATAGAGTTAAAAATAAAATTGAAATCACACATTTAGTTTCAATTTACTACCATACATCTTTAGTCATTTCTATTTTTATATTTTTCATTAATACCCACCATACAACGATTCAAATTTTTTATTGGACAATCACCAAGAAATAGCTTCCGCAAATTGCATCTGACATTTTGGTCCACCTTTGCGAGTCTTGTTTATTCTTCGTTTATTTTTATTATTTTTTATTTATAAAATTTAGTTTAATTCTCAACATATTCATATTATAATTACTTGAAAAAAAACAACAACCATTACCTGATGCAATGACTACTTTCTTATCATTACATTGACGTTCCCCGTTATTTAATAATAGTATGCAGTAGATTAATTACATGAACCAAGTTGACTAATTACCAATTTACAATAGTATGCAGTAGATTAAATTGACTTTCTTGTCACTCTTTGTCACTCAACTTTTCAAAAGGTTAGAAAATGCTATTGAACTTTTTCTTTTTAATTTTTTTTTGCGATTAAAATTTCAAAAAACTGAGAAAATATCATATCATGCTATGTATTTTAAATTTTTGGAGTAAAATATGTCCATTATAATAAGTTCCATGGCAAAAATAGAATAGTTGTAAAATATTTTATTTTGAAACTTAATGACAAAAACAATAAGAAAAAAATTGAGTGACATTTTCTCATCGGTTTAAAAAATTTAGTTGCGAAAAATTGCCTTAACCCTTCTTCTAATATCTAACATTAATTAGCTAATTTAATCAACTCTAAAATTTCTGCAATGCAGATGGGAATGCATCATCACTTTCATAATTAAGCCAAATAATTCACGAGTTCTTTTTCAGTAGGTGATGCTATATATGTAACGGTCTCGAAGCAAAATACAAAACTCCAAAGTGCACCTTCTTTGCTGTTAAAAAGTAAACAAGAAGCCAAAATAGTATAGCTAATATTCAGCTATTGTACATCAATCTCTGACCCACACACTTTAACTTCATAACTTCTATATATAGAGAGACACCCTCCTTTCATATCATCAAGCTCACGCACAGCATAAACTTAAAAATGAAGGGTGTAGTCATGTCAGCAATGCTGTTTGTGGTTGCCATTGTTTCACTGATGGTGATGCAAGGACAGGCAATCGATTGCGGCCAAGTGAGCTCGACAGTAGCTCCTTGCGTTCCTTACCTGACCGGAGCCGATACTACTCCTTCTGCTGGATGCTGTGCTGGGGTCAAGAAAATGAATACACTTGCACCAACCGCCGCTGATAGGCGAGCTGCATGCGACTGTCTTAAGGCAGCAGCTGCTCAAAATCCAAACATTAAGGATGATGCAGCCTCCTCTCTCCCCAAAAAGTGTGGAGTTGTCTTTAATATTCCCATCTCCAAATCCATTAACTGTCAAACGTAAGTTCTCTTCATAAATTACCTAATCTTGTTTTAATCGTAACTTCTATACATACATCCATACATTCATAACTAAACTAATGCTTGTTTTCTCTTCTCCTTTTCTTGGTCCAGCATCAACTAAGTCAGATGAAGCTTAGTTCAGCAAGAACTGAGAAATAAGGTTGATTGTACCAGAATAAAAGGTTGCATTGTGTCGATCTTGAAAACACAGTTTGTGCTATTTTAATGATAATACATATAAAATATCTTTCTGATATAAGTTATTTTTGTAATGATAATACATATGATATTAATATATCTTTCTGATATAATTTAAACCTCTCTCTTCTTTCCATGTCTCTATGCGTGGGTGCATGTATAAATAACACATACAAAGGAAATGCTGAAATCAAATTTTGCCATGTGGATGATATAACTATTTAATGTCGTCAGCTAAAAAGGATAATGCATAGAAATACATATGCAGTTGAAAAAAAATATATTTAATTGCACATTTCAACTTTACTAATGGTATTTTACACACTTGAAGTTGGCAAAAATAACATATATCCGCCCAAACATGAAAATCTGCACAAACTACGTCCTGCTGTTGACAAAAGTATTCCTATTTTCGTCATAAATTATTCTTATACATGTTATTCGTTTTATTTAAGAAATAATAGATTCATTTTTGTCAAGATCATGTAAATTTAAAAAATAAATAAATAAATACAGATGCCAAAAAGAATTCCAAAAGCCTTCATAATGAACCAATCCGACATATAATTTCCTTGTTGTAATAGCTTGTTAGATTAGGTAGAGTTGAGAAAGCCTTTTGTCCACGTCACCAAATTACGAAGGTATTAAATCTTTTATTTATATCAGGTTCATAAATTTATTCCGGGAATCAAACTAATAAGAAATTGATACATAAAATAAAATAATTAAAAAATTAAGAAAGTAGTGAATAGATAATTAATGATTTTATAAGTCAATATATTATTGAATTGGTACAATAAAAAATTTGTAAATTGAATTTAGGTAAGAATTTTCGTCGTTGACTTGGCACATGGAACCATGACACGTGTGGAGTTAAAAAATTAATTTTTTTAATTTTAATTTTTAATTAGTTAATTTCAGTTATAACAAAAAGAAACCTTGCAGTTTTATATTCCACTGACAAAAAAAAAAAAAAGAAAAAAAGAAAAGGGACGAGAGGAATTAGCAGAGTTTTCATGCGCTTTTGGGACCTTCAACTTTTAATTCTTAGCCACAATTCACCTTTACGCATGTCTTGTTAAACATTGCAAGACGTGATTGTATTATATACATGAAGAATATATCTCCAACTAGGAAATAAATACAATTTTGGAAACATTACAACAGAATAAAAGTCTATTCTACTTAGGACTGTGGTGGCTTCCCTTATACTCCCCCTCAAGTTGTACTGGATTAGGAACAACAGTCAACTTGTCCCTAAGCCACAAGAATCGTTGTTTAGAAAGCCATTTAGTCAAAGCATCAGCAGTCTGATCAGAAGAGCATACATAAGCCACACGAAGAAGTCCATGAGCAACCCGATCCCGTACAAAATGGAAATCAACTTCCAAATGCTTACTCCTGTTGTGAAATATGGGATTGAGAGTAAGGTATGTAGCTCCAAGATTGTCACAAAAAAGGCGAGGGATTGAGTCATTGAGAATGCCGAGCTCCTTGAGAAACAATTGGAGCCAGTGAAGCTCTGATGTAGAGGATGCCAGAGCATGATATTCAGCCTCAGTAGAAGAACGTGAGACCGCCCACTGTTTGCGAGAAGACCATGAAATGAGATTATCACCAAGAAAGATTACAAATCCGGTGGTAGACTTGCGATCATCAAGACAACTCGCCCAATCAGAATCACCAAACCTAGTAAGGATAGAAGACGTTTTGTGAAGTAAGAGCCCATGAGACTGAGTACCTTGAAGATACCGAAGAATACGCTTGACTGCACCCCAATGTTGAATAGTAGGAGCATGCATGAATTGAGAGACTTTGTTAACTGCAAACGATAAGTCGGGTTGAGTGAAAGTGAGATACTATAAGCCACCAACTATAGAACGATAGAGAGTGGGATCCTTAAATGGTTCACCACATGCAGAAGTCAACTTTTCACTACAGTTGATAGGTGTAGCAATGGAACTGCACGTATGCATCTGGGCTCTAAGAAGCAAGTCATTAATGTATTTGTGTTGATGAAGGAGAAGTCCAGTAGGAAGCCATTCCGATTCAATGCCTAAAAAGTAGTGAAGTTTGCCCAAATTCTTGACTGCAAATGGAGACTGAAGAAACGTAATAACACGAGTAATGTAGGCAGAGTTATCACCCATTAACAAGATGTCATCAACATAAATAAGACAAAACACTTTCATGGCAGCTGTAGAGATAAAGTACAAGGAAGAATCGGACTTAAAACCTTGAAAATCAAAGCTGAGTAGTGCACTTGTGAGACAACGACGCCACTGTCTAAGAGCTTGCCTTAAACCATAGAGAGACTTCCGTAATTTGCAAACATAATCAGGGAAGTGAGAGTCAATAAACCCAGGAGGTTGGTGTATGAAGACAACTTCATCTAGTGTGCCGTGCAGAAAAGCATTGGAGACATCCAATTGGGTGACAGACCAACCATGAGAAACAGCTAAGGAGAGAAGCATGCGGATGGTAGTTGGTTTAACAACTGGGCTGTAGGTGTCCTTGAAATCAATTCTAGGACGCTGGTGAAAACCTTTAGCAACTAGACGTGCTTTGTAGCAATCAACTGAACCATCAGCATGGTGCTTAATTCGAAAAACCCACTTACAGCCAATAATATTCTATGTAGGATGTGATGGAACTAATTCCCAGGTGCCATTGGAAATTAGAGCATTAAATTCATCAGCCATGGCATGGCGCCATTCAGTATGCTTGATAGCTTGAGAAAAACAAGTGGGGAGAGTCCGAAGAATCAGCAACTAAAGACACTATGCGTTAAGGTTTTAGACTTCCCGTTTTGCTTCTGGTTACCATAGGATGCAGAGAACCAGTAGGTGTGACTGAAGCTACAGCATGGTTTTGGTCCATAGGAGCAGCTATTTGAGAAGAACTAGGGGCGAAAGTATTGTGCTGAAGAGTGTCGGAGGGTATGTGAGTGGTACTAGATGAAGAAGGTGAGGCAAGGGAATTGGCAGTGACGGGTAAATGCATAGTGGGTAGTTGGGTAGTGGGAATGGTGGTTAATGGAGGAACGGGTAAAGTAACTGGGATGGGAAATACGAAAGAAGGATCTGAAACTGTTGGAGTAGGCGCCACAGGAGGAACCATCCGAGCAAATGGAAAAACCTGTTCATCAAAGACAACATGGCATGAGATGAAGACTTTACCAGAAGAGACATCAAGACATTTATAACCCTTGTGAAGTTTACTATACCCTAGAAAAACACAAGCACGAGAGCGACAATCAAGTTTATGTTTAGAATAGGGACGTAACCAAGGATAACAGAGGCAAACAAACACACGAAGACACTCATAGTCCGGATTAAGGCCAAATAATCTATGATATGGAGTGTCATTGGCAATGGTGGGAGAGGGGAGACGATTGATGCTGTAAGTAGCACAATCAAAGGCAGCAGTCCAATAAAGCATAGGTAAATGACTATGATGAAGCAAAGAGAGACCATTTTCAACGATGTGCCTATGCTTGCGCTCAACGCACCCATTTTGTCCGGGTGTATGTGGGCAAGAAACACGGTGAGTGATACCATGTTGGCACAAATAAGGAGTAAGAGCGTAAAAGTTGCCCCCCATTAGATTGAAACATTTTGATGGGTCGATCGAAATATTTTTCAACTATTGTACGAAATTGAATGAAGACATTAAGCACCTCAGATTTTTGTTTAAGAAAATAAATCCAAGAGTATTTAGTATAATGATAAAAAAATAAGACATAATATTTAAACCCATCAAATGAAGTAACAGGAGCAGGCCCCCATACATCCGCACATATCAACTCAAGAGGATGAGAAGAAACAAAATCTGATGAAATAAATGGAATTTCATGACTCTTGCTCACAGCACAGGCATTACAAAGAGAGTTAAGAGAAGGAGAAAATGCAATTTTATTATTGATCAAGGTACGTTTAACTACAGGAATAGAAGAATGGCCCAAACGGGCATGCCAAACATTCAATGAGACAACAAAGGCACTAGCAGTAGGTCTGCATTTATTCAGAGAAAGATGATATAGACCAGCACTACTCCGGCCTCTACACAAAGTCTCCTTCATGTCCAGATCCTTGATAAGAAAATGATCAGAGAAAAATTCAACAGACACCCGGTTAGTGTTAGTGAGAGCATAAACTGATAACAGATTACGTTTAACAGAAGGGACATGCAGGATATCTTGAAACTGTAAAGAACTAGAACCAATAGAAAAAGAAGCCTCACCAATATGGGAGATAGGAAGAAACATACCATTTTCGATTTGGACTTCCTCCGGACCCTGATACTCAGAGTGGAGGGCAAGGTTATCCAAGTTTGCTGTCAGATGGTGTGTAGCGCCAGTATCAACAGTCCAGGTGGAAGATGGAGCACTGGTGGCAGCAAGCTGGAACGAAGGTGAGGGATTGGTGCGGTTTTTATTTCTGGGAGAGGGACAGACATTGGCAAGATGACCAAAACCCCGACAGTTATAACAGGTAGCTTCATGAGAAACTATATCAGCAGAATATTGTTTGGGTGTAGAAGTAGATGGAGATGAAAACTGTTCAGAAGCACCACGAGACCGGCCTCCTCGAGCACGGCCACGACCTCTACCACGCTGCTGACCCAGCACACTACGAGCAGCAAATTGTGCAGTGGGAGCAACTTGGGTATTTTGAGTGAGTATAGCATGATCTCTTGCTATTTGACGTTCTTCATTGTGTAACAGACCATAAACATGGTCTAAAGAATGCTCTTCCATGTGTGAATTCAAGGAGCGGTTAAAAGGTCTATAATCAAGACCTAATCCCACGAGGATAGCATCAACTAAATCCTCTTCATGATATGGGTGACCTAAGGCAGCTAACTGATCCGAAAGCGCCTTGGCACGTTGAACATACACAACAATGGAATCCTCACCTTTATTAAAAGAAAGAATTTGGGATCGAAGATTGCGAATCCGAGATTTAGAACCTGCAGCGTAGGATGAAATCAGTTTGTCCCAGGCCATTTTGGCAGTAGAGGCAGCTACCAGTTGTGGCAAGAGTGAAGACTCAATGGAGGATAAGATCCAGCTGAGAACGAGTTGATCCCTGCGTTCCCAGTGATCAAAATCTGGATTGGCGTCTCCAGTGGCCAATAGTTTAGATGGCACAGAAAGAGAACCATCAACATGTCCCATCAAGCCGTGACCTTTAAGAAGAGGAGTAATTTGAGTTTTTCAGAGTAAAAAGTTAGATGTATTAAGTTTAGTGGAGAAAGATGGGTTGGTAGGAACAGGAGACGAAAATAATGGGACAGTAGTGGAGCTAGAGACGATTACAGTGGCATCAGTAGACATCTTTGTGGTATCTTTAAACCCTAAAGCTCTGATACCATGTTAAACACTGCAAGACGTGATTGTATTGATATATTTGTAAAGTATATATACACGAGGAGTATATCTCCAACTAGGAAACAAATACAATTCCGAAAACATTACAATAGAATAGAAGTCTATTCTACTTAGGACTGTGGTGGCTTCCCTTACATGTCTCAGTAAAACCATTACAAATAGAACTGGAGATAGCATTATAACTGAAAATTTGATGCAAATTAGACCTTGCAATTGAGTCGGATTGAACAAATTTGGATATGGATTATTTTTTTTTTTGGATTTTCAGATAAAGTCATTTTATTAAAGCGTTCAAATTGAGTTTCAAGTCACAATCAGAACTAAAAAAAAAAATTGGACGCAACTCAAACTAGGCAATATCTTATCAGTTTGGATTGAAAATCGAACTGGACCTTTTTTTTTTTTTATAAGCTGAAGATTATTATTACAATAAGTAGGAAATCAAACAGGTGTACAGGGACAGAACCGTAACTGACAGACCCCAGTACAAGACTTAGAACCAAAGCTACTGGCAAAAATTAAAATAACAGCAGTAAACAAAACCAGAATTACATCCCCTACGTTTATATAGACCGACCAAAGCATACAATAACCGATGAAAAGTCTTCTACAGAGCCAAAACAGCAGCAGGGCTTCTACAAAATAGCTAGCATCCTCAACCAGAAGCACTAATACCAGGTCTGCAATTCAATCAAGGAAACCAAGCAAGTAATAGTAGCAGTAACTCAGCATACATCCCACCTGTAAGACATTATTAGATTCATTAAATCCATGCTACAAAATCAAGTTTGGAAGTCCCCTCTTTTGCCAGATAATCTGCAAACTGATTACTTTCACTTCTCCTGTGAACAAAAGACACTTTGCTCTTTCTCTTCTCCTGTGAACAAAAGACACTTGGCTGATTCTAGAAAGATTATTCTTAATCTCATTTAAAACGTTGCCTAGCTTCCATGGCCTGACCTCCGAAGGACTCTGCAACTAAGAGATTACAGCTATCTTAAAGAACACTTCATAATTGTGTCTGACGATAAAATCAACCGATATTTGAAGGGCTTTGTGAATAGCAAGCATTTCTGCAACAATCGAGTTAGTCTCTCTAATAATACAGGAGAATAAGCAGATGATCGATCTAGGAAAATCCCTCAAGACACCTCCGATCCCCGTAGGACCAAGATTACCAAAAGAGGAACCACCGGTGTTCCATTTTAAGGATCCTGGAGCTGGGGCTAACCATGTAATTCTGGGTTTGATCTTAGGGGGTATCTATAGAATTTTGATACCATCAGCAACCAAGAACATCTCCTGCCCCAACAAGATTCCAAAACTTTTATGAGCTTTTATCCAAAAGGAAGAGCGGGCCAACCAAAGATGGAATAGTGAGGTTGAGTTCATAAATTTCCCAGAAGAAACCATAGCATTTCTTTCTAACCAGCTTGTCCAAATTCCTACTAGAAGGATGATGCTCCATATCTTTTGTTGTATAGCTCCAATAGCCAAACTGGTCCATTGTTCAACAAAATCTCTAAAGTTATCTGGAATGTAAAATTTCGTTCCCCACCATTTGCATAACTTGTACCATAATTCAGAGAAGATATCATAGGGAATAAACATATGATTGGAGTCTTCCTGTAGTTTCTTGCATGAAGTGCAGAGAATGTCCTGAAAGTTTAATATTGCCCGCTCTACAAGGAAAGTTTTGGCACATATTTTATCCAATAAACACATCCGAAGGAAAAGTTCCACTTTAGATGGAGCAGGATTCCTCCACAAAATCCAAGAGAAATGCTTCAAACTTATTGCAACATGGGAAGTTTTGACTAGAAGTGAATTGCTGAACTGACCAAAAACCTTCCTTGAGTCTCATGCACCTAAGTTTTCCTATCTGATTGGCACATAGAAAGAGAGAAGGTATTTAGAATAACATTAATTCTTTTAGAAGTTCAAGCTTCCAAGCCAAGAGATTGTGCCTCAATTTAAGACTCCAGTACCATGTTCCCAGAGACCAGAAATCACAGTCCTTGACAAGAGCATCATCCAAGGTGAAATATTAATCGAAAATAATTTGATATATTTGATTTGATTTTGAAATAGAAATTCGGTGTGAAATTACAATTGAATTCCGTAAAATTTTAGCATATTTAGCATATGTTTTTAATAACTACACAGCATCAGTGATTAAGCCACGATCTCTTGGAATGAATGAACCGGTTTAACCACTAATTTACTTGGATATCTAAAATTTACTGATAAACTAATTTAAATGGGCTGCCAATGGAAAATGTCCAAATAGAATATTCATATTTACAATTCTTGTCTCCAGTGAATTAGTCAATTTTAGCTTTACAAGATAACCATTCACGTTCTGAAATCAATTTTAAACATTTCTAAATCCATGTCTAACTTCCATCAGGTTGAACTTTTTCCTTTTGTCATTTTCTTTTAATTCAATGAATGCAATGAAACTCATGACTATAATTTGACTATTTATCCATTTTATTAGAATGTAAAAATAACAAAAAATTAATTAATTATTGTTCTTTTTTCGTTTGTAGGATAACATTTACAATGAAGAGAATAAAAGATTAGGTGTCGAAATAAAAGTGCCAGCATTGCCTTCAACTTTAGTGAAAGAATTGAAAGTTAGTGCATTTAAAAGATTATAATTCTTTCAAATGGTTAAAAAAAAGTTAATTTCATAATTTTCTTCATTCTCACGGATAATACATTCTTTTTAACATCAAAATCAAGCAAAATACATTTGGCCTTGAGAAAATAGAAAACATTTCACTATTATCCAACCAAAAGAAGAGGAAAAAAACAAAAAGAAAATAAGAAAAGAAAACACTCCCTTGTTTTGCAACGAACTATAAAAAATAATTACAATCGGTTAAATGCTTTCAATTTCATGTAATCGACGAATATAGTTATAAAGCAATCATTTAGGCCTTGCTTGGAATGAATGAACAGGTTTAATCACGAATCGATTGACTAATCGGTTGGTTTAACTGTACAAAATTGGATTGAATCGAAAAAAATCGGATTGAATTGAAAAACCAAAAAATAGGACAAAATCGGATTTTTGGCTAAAAATTACAAAAAATTATAATATTTTGTATTTTTTCAACCCCCTCCCGCGCCCCCCCCCCCCCCCCCACACACACACACACACATATATATAAATATATATATATATATATATATATATATATATATATATATATATATATTCCATTATTTATTTATTTGAAAAAATAGTATTTTAAATTTTAAATATGTCACTTAATAATTTAATATACTTATTATATATTTGGTTCATTGTAATCAAATATATGTATATATATATATATTAAATTTTTATTATTTATTTATTTAAAAAAATTAATATTTTAAAGTTTAAAAATATCACTTAATAATTTAATATACGTATTATCTATTTGGTTCATTGTAATCATATATATATATATGAAATTTTTATAATTTATTTCTTTGAAAAATGTAGTATTTTAAATTCTAAAAATGTCACTTAATAATTTAATATATTTATTATCTATTTTAAATTTATTATAATTAAATATAATTATACTCATATATGCAAAATTAATATTTTATATGTTTGCTTCATTAGTATTTCATTTAAAAAAAAATTTTTTTTCATGATATGATTATATTTTTATATTTTTAATATATGATATTTAAAAATATATAATTAATTACTTATAATAATAAAATTAAAATTATATTTTATAATTTATTATTAAAATATTTATAACATATATTAATATTTGATGAATATTTTTTTAAATTTTTATATAATAATATTTATAAAATTATAATATTTTATAATATTTTGAATGAATTGCAACGAGCACAAAGGCCAAGAGCTCGTTGGCAGCGGTCATGCACTCAAAAGAGGCCTAGATTAGTCGAAATCTATGTTTGAAGGTTCAGATTACGCTATTGCCGATATACCTTCGGGGATGAGTGGCAACGATCGGAGAAGATCGAAAGAAGCGCATCATAGTCAAAGACAACCTTTGTGTCACACCAATCGAAATTTGATAGGAAATGTTTTGATGAAGAGAGAGAATATGATCACATCAAATTTTTTTTTTTATTTGTTTTTTCTGACTAGATCACTATTAGGATGGAGAAAGTATTTAACTATTGCATTTTGATTGGACATTATTGATTTGCTGTACATTTCGTCCTTTTTAGCTGTAAAAATAATCATTTAACTGTCCTTTTAAGATAAAATAAGTTAAAAAAGGGTTTACGGTCATCCATTTCAAATAGTTCGAGGTAAAAATAGGCCCCACCTGTTTTATCTTTATATATAAAAAAATTATTGATCTTTTGACCCTTTTATACTAATTTTTCTTTTTCATTTTTATTTTCCTCCTCCGTCCATGGTTTAAAAAGGTTCAAACGCACATTCCGGGGGCAATAAACCTAGCAAGCCGTCGCATGAAATGTTTAGTGGAGGAGACGGTGATTCTTTACGGCCGATACTTATGAAGGCAGCGTCAACTATGCGGAGCCAAACGGTGGAGATCTCGCCGTCGGTGTCGAAGGAGAGGATTTCACAGCAGCAGCAGCAGCAGCAGCAGCTACAGTGGGCAGAAGAAGAAACAAAGGACTTGATTAGGATTAGGGCAGTGCTGGAGAGAGATTTCACTGTGACGAAGAGGAATAAGGCGCTTTGGGAGATCGTGAGCTCGAAGATGAGAGAAAGAGGATATCGTAGAACCCCTGATCAGTGCAAGTGTAAGTGGAAAAATCTCGTCAATCGTTACAAGGTATCTTTAATTTTTTTTGTTTAGAAACTGAAATTCGTGTTGTTTTCAAGTGCTTTGTATGGATAGGATTTGAATTTGAATATATTGAGGGGTTTTTTTTTTTTAATTATGATGTATAATTTATTCTTGTTATTTGGATAATATTTACCAACTAAAAACCTAATTTTGGGATAAGTCTCCCGAGCTGTTTTCTTTAACTGTTCTGTTGAATATTTTGAATAATAGACAATGCTTAGCTATAAATTTATAGGCAAATCCATTCCCAACTTGCCATTTATGCAAGAGAAAGAATTCACCTTTTGAACCTCATTATTACACATCCAAGGAAAAATAAGTGAATTTATGGCAATGGAAGAATTAAAAAAATAATAATAAATTAAAAGTTCTCATGTTGGCTTAAAAGTTGTAAGCAGCTTGAAATTGATACTATTGTACCTTGAAAGGAAGGTTGTTGTTTTGTAGAGGTGAAAGTCTGTGAATGGAAATTCTGAATATCATCACTTTAGAAGTTGTCTTTCTCTCTGTACTTGATGCTTGGAAGTTACAATTTTATAATGAAGAATAGTTATCAGGTTTTCATCTTATATGGTGAATTTAGTTCCTTGTATATATGTTCTTTGTGCTGTTCCATTATTGTATCTACCGTTATATGCTTTCTTGACAAAACAATATTGTTTTCATCAATTTAACAGGGCAAGGAGACATCTGATCCTGAAAATGGCTTGCATTGCCCATTTTTTGAGGAACTACATGCAGTATTTACTGAAAGAGCAAAGAGCATGCAGCGACTGCTTGTTGAATCTGAGGCAGTTACTACCCCGAGAAGTAAAAGGGTGAAGAGAGGGAGTGGATCCTTAGATGAACTCTCGGAAGATGGAGATGAGGATGAAGATGTCAGTGGAGGAGAAAGGCCAACTAGAATAAACTCTCAGAAGAGGAAGGTTGAAACAATTCCAACAGAGATGTCCACGAGAGTAACCAGTACGACAAGTTCTGATATTGGTGGTGTTCAGGAAATGCTTAAGGAGTTCTTCCAGCAGCAACAGAGAATGGAGATGGAGTGGAGGGAGATGATGGATAGGCGTGCTCGTGAGCAGCGGTTGTTTGAGCAGGAATGGCGACAGTCAATGGAAAAAATAGAGAGAGAGAGATTAATGGTCGAGCAGGCTTGGCGGGAGAGGGAAGAACAGAGGCTGATAAGAGAAGAAAGCAGAGCTGAGAGAAGGGATGCCCTGTTGACTAGTCTTTTAAACAAGCTTATTCATGAAAATGATACTCAAGGTCAGTGGAGTTTCTCTTAGTGGTCTCTTTAGTGCATCCACATTGTATAATAGTTTTGGATAATCAAGAAGAATGGAACTGTAATAAAATCTTCTCTTTTTTCAAATGTACTTCCTTTTTTTCTTTTTGGGGCATAAAAAGAGAACTTATACAGGAAAGTTTCGATAGATGGTATTCATTTGGGCATGGGAGGCTGATTTTTTTTTTAACTTTTTTTTTGCTACATTATATGTTTTGCAGAGAGTTAGTTGGCTTGAGGTGGAGAACTATATATTATGTTCACAGCTTTTTGGAAACCTAATGTTTTTGGGACATTATTTACCAATACATATTTTCTTTCATAAGAAGACAAATTAAAGGTGATTGGTTTCATTTTATTACAAATTGTTGGTTTGTTTTGTGCATTATAGTTGCGGTTTGATATGAAGTAATCTGGAAAAATTAGTTTAATGTTAAGTTATATGTTCTAATTAGTGCAGTAGAAAAGCATTGTAGGTTTCATAATCCTTTTATTACATATTGACATCAAATATTCAAAAATTAATTAGTCAATTAAGTTTGACTTGTTAACGGAGACAAAGCTATTCTTTTTATAGGTTAATTTTGGCTAAATATCTAAAAAAATCTTACCAAAAATCCTTATCGGTTGACATGTTAACCTGCCACATTTTCTCACATTTTCCTATTGGCTGCTATGTTAACCTGCATTAGAAATGGGTGTCATATTAATTTTCACATCACGATCCACGAGAAGATGACAAATTTTATGAATTTTTTTATTTTTAAAATATTTACACTTGATTTTTTTTTTATTGATTGTGATGCGGCGGTTGAGATGAATGGTAGTTTAATGTTGTTGTCAGGGGTGAGCATTGAACCGAACCGAATCGAAATAATCGAAAACTGAAGTTCTCTTATTTTTATTAACCGAACCGAAATTTTAGAATAACCGAATTTAAATTGAATCGAAATTTTCGGTTGGTTTGGTTCGGTTAATCGAAAAACCAAAATTTAAAATTATTTTTTAAAAAATAAAAAATATTGTGTTTAAAAATTATAAAAAATTATAAATTATAATATACTAAAGTAAAAACATCTAAATTGTACAAATAAAAGTTCAAATTAAAGAAATAATCTCAAAATATATAATAAATAATATAATAAAAGCATTAAATTTTTTTTATTTAATCGATTTTCAATTTAATCGTCAAAATTTTAAATTATCACCTAAAAAATAGATATTAATAATTGATAAATGTACTCATATAATTTACAACTAAAAATAAAATAATTTATATGTATAAAATAATTATTTAATAAAAAAATCAAAAAAATATATATAATTATATAAATTTCGGTTTGGTTCGGTTTCTATGCGGTTTTTTCCTTTAAAAACCGAACCAAAAAATTGAAATTTCTCAAAATTAAAAACCGAAAAACTGAAAAACCGAACTAAATTAAAAAAATCGGTTGGTTCGGTTCGGTTTTTCGGTTTTGTTCGATTTTTGCTCACCCCTAGTTGTTGTTTATGTGTTATACACTTAAATGAGATTGGTGTGATATATACCAATAAAGATTTTCAGTAGGATTTGTTTCGAAATTTGATCAAAGTGATTTTATCGATATTTTTATTTATTTTTATGTACTTTCTGTTAAAAAAACAAATTTACATTGTGACTTATTTCTCTTTTTGTATATGTACACCTTAAAATTATACTCAAAATTGAATATTTATTTATTAGAAGTTTGTTATTTTCTTTTAAAATTGCAATTCATACACAAGCGAGCAGAATGAAGATAATATATAGAAAGAGAATTAAATTAGATATAATTCATATAATTTGAATATAAAATTATACTCTCTTATTCTTTTCTTCAATCAGTGCTACTCTTTTGTATCCTCTGTCTCTTCAAGGTAGGATCGTCATGGCCTTTTATTCATAGGAGAGAAACAAGGGTCCTTCTAAAAGAACATGTAATTTCTTCCCTTTCGCACAGAGGTGGCAAATTAACAAGTTGATCGAATTTGGATTGAATTATTAATTGATTGAGTAATTAATGAATAAAAAAATATGATTCATAAATGAATCAATATTCAAATGAATTGGATGAATTTGAGTCGATATATTGGTTTAATGTAAATTATTATAAAATTTTATATTTTAAATACGATCAATTATAAATATTTCTGAATTTATCATTTAATACCAAACATATATATTTTAAATTATATGTCCAAGACTAGCGAAATACTGAATTAAAGCAATATATTTTGTAATATTCAATCTGCATATATTTTCAAAAAATTTTCCAAAATGAGAAGGAAATAGCATACCTTTAGCTTGTACTTTATCATATACAGTAATATCAAGTTGGTCTGGATGATGCAAATAATTGACAAAGTAGGACCCACAACAATTTGCAGAGATAAAAGTGTAAGGTAGATCAGCTGCTTCTATTGCTCTTCTTATCTTTTTCTTCTTCTCAAGACATGCTTCAAATGGTAGTAATGGCCTTACCCTGTCCTTTTCTACTCCAAAATTCAATGGAATGAACCTCAGTAACAAAAACACTCATCTTTCTCAATTCAAAATGGTAGTTGCGGGCTGCACTCGCCTTTCTTGCGGGCAGCAGCCACCCTTCGCGTGGGTGGCACTCACTTTTCCCACACATAGCAACCATTTCTCCATTAACTTTTAGCAACACTCACACAGCTTCCTAAAAGTATTTTACTTTTGATTTCCACAACCGCCTGCCACCAACTTTCTTGCGCCCCACTTGACTTGTATCTTCTTGTCCCCATGCACACTTTTTTTTGGCCAACTTTGGATTATTTGGTTTTTTCTTTTTATGCGTGTTCTTTTTCTTCTTGTTCTTCTTGTTCTTGTTCTTTTTCTTGTTCTTGTTATTATTGTTATTATACAACACATTAAGTATTAGACCTTTTCACTAAGTCAATGCCTAAAGCTACTCTTGCTCTTCATTGTCTCAAACTCCAATTCCGACCTCGACAAAGTTTGCGGAAGGGTATTACGACATTACAGCAGCCTACCTCCCAAACTAAGGAATTAGAGCATGATGAGAATTATATCTTGGAGTGATAAGGATTTTTTCATCTTTGGAGAGATAAGGATGCACATAATACTTTCTGAAATCTATTAGAGATATTATTGGTTAATAAGAAGATTTGGGTTCGATTCTACCACAATCAAAGGGATAATTTACTCTTTTTATGAATTGTATCAGTTGCTATTTTTCAGCCTTCCTTCTCTATTCTTACTATTGGATATAGCTGTCATTATAGCATTTATATTTTGTTGATCTTCCATTGTAAATATTGCTCACGTTAATATTGAATAAAAATTCTCTCCTACTCTTTCTTATTTATGTTTTTCTTGTGGAAAGCTTTTTTAATAAGTTCTTTCAGTAGAACCCTGGCAACCTGAACATTATTTTATGTTTTCTCTTATTCCGACAAGTCTTAGCACAAGACATTTTTTGCATGTTTGAATAAAAGTAGTTATCTATTATTGAGTGAATATCTTTTATGTGCAGTAAGCTCATAATAAATAGGCCTAAAAAGGACCTCTGTTCATCGTAAAGGCAATGGATCTACAATACCCAAATATAAATATCAAAACCTTTTAATTATTTTTTTCAAAAAGCCATAATTAATTCTTATTAATTAGAGAGCAAAGAAAAGTTCAAAAGAACCATACAATCAAATTAGTCAAGCTACTATATCAGCATGCCTATAAACTCATTGTGTAACTAAACCATCTATTATGTAGGTACATTCATTGGAATTATGAATAAAATTAGAGACTTTCCTTAAAGAGAGCAAGAGATTATCAATCCTTTTGAGCATATTAAAAAACTTCCATGGTTTGTTACTATCCTCATTGATCAACTAGATTGCCGCATTGAGAGAGT
Source organism: Excoecaria agallocha (assembly GCA_037975025.1). NCBI lineage: Eukaryota > Viridiplantae > Streptophyta > Magnoliopsida > Malpighiales > Euphorbiaceae > Excoecaria > Excoecaria agallocha. Next base: position 68,000,961 of record CM075810.1, read on the forward strand.
CAAGTTCAAAAAACCACATCCATAACTAAAGTCTTTGATTGAAGCTTTCCTTTAGCCATAAGAGACCATTGAATTAAAAGGCTTTTTAGATCACAAGGCAAACAAAATGAGAAACCCCACGAGGAGGCGATACTATACCAAATTGCAATAGAAAAAGAACTTGAAACAATTAAACTGTCCACCGTTTCTTTAGCGCAGGCACTAAAAAACATATTGCTTCATCAGAATCAAGATCCCTTAAATTAACCAAAAACACTTGGTGCAAATTCTATCTAAAAGGGTCTCTAATGGAAGATCTCTCAACCAGTCCTTCATTTGTTGCCATAACATTAATTGAAGAGAAGCACAAGCAGGTGCAAAAACCACAATGAAAATTCACTTAGCTTTATGACCGTCTAAAAATCTTCTTTTACAGCTATCCAAGATTTCCCTTTTTTTACAAACTTCAAAAGCAAAGAAATCCCCTTTTCTAAAATCAAGATGCCTCCACTATTACCATCTACCCCTAAAATTTCCTAGAAGACTCAATTTTCCCACTTTTGATCAGTGCCTCTAAAGGATACATCTTGCATCTTTGTTTCTTGAAACATGACTAAATCAATCTTTTTCCTCTGAACATAAGAGAATACTACCCCTCCTCACCCCCCGCCCCAATTTCTTTTTCTTTCTTTGCCCCTTTTTTATACTTGAGATGAGAATCCTAGTATTCCAAGAAAAAAGATTCATAATGAAAGGAAAGAAGCCAAGGCCAAGTAGGAATATGAATCTTAAGTTCGCTTAAATTCCTAACCTACTGCCATTCTTCTTATTCATGTCTAAAGAGTTCCAAGCTTCCTCGTCAACTTCTTCCTCAACTGCAACGGATTTAATAAGATCTTTTTTATCTTGTGACACTATAATGCCCATGATGTTTGCAATGTCATATATTTTTAGCTTCAATCAAGTGACGACTATGTACTCCATCTGAAAATTTTTCACGAAACATAAATTTATGTTGATTATACAGATGTCAAAGATGGAATCATCAGCTCTTGAAGAATCAAAGCCTTTGCTAGGAGTATGAGAAGGAGAGAAAGTTTCTTTTGCCTTTTCACTATTGCTACCACTTTTCATAGAGAGGCAAGGATATTGGAGAATAGATTTTTTTATGGTTTCGCTGATTTTTTTTTTTTTTTCATTTTTCTTCTTTTTCTCTTTAGGCCTTAAAGCCTTATCATTAGAGCCATATTAGACCAACAGAGCTTTTGAATTAGGAAGGGGTTTAAAGAGATCATTAGACTGGAGGCCTAGAAGACTTCTAGGGCTTTGCAACCCAACAGGAGACAGCGTAGGCTCAGAAAGGGCAATCATATAATATTTAAATCCTTTCTCTTTTCAATGACAATGGTAGAGAAAGGTTGTTTGTATCCTTGTTAGACCTGAATTGGCAGTTTAGGTCCCTAGGAGACTTGTAATGATTATCTTGAGCCCCCAATAATTCTTTGATAAAATTCACATCCATAATTGGGTCTTGGGAACGAGAACCAATAGCTTGTTCTACTATAGGTTGCAACTCGGGGAGAGTTGAAGAGATCACCGAAGACTTAGAAAGAGATCCTAGAGTGGAAATTGATGCTGGAGAAGAGATTGATATAGGAGGAATATAATCTCTATTTTTATCCTTAATACTAGGAAATATATGTTAGCTCAAAAGGCTACAATTCCCAGCCTCATTTGGATTTTGATGAATGAACAAATTATTTAACCAATTAAGTTTTGGGCCTGTTAAGTTTATGTTGTGCAGATCTATAAATATCACTCGCATTAGGTGCTCTATCCGAAGTAGAACAAAGCCAGATGTGTTCTATTCTCAAATTAGAATTAAACATGATACTTGGAATTAATTTTGAAGATCAAAAAATTTTGGAAAATAATTGTAAAATTATTTCTTAGGATTCACACACTCACGCAATCATTCATTGAATTAAAATATCTTTCCAAAATCATATATTGACTTATTTAAATTTATGTCTTTCAAAAAAAATAAAGTTTTCCATATATATATACATATTTGATAAAAGAAAGAAAAATTCTGGAATATTTTATAGCAGTGGGAATCTATTTAAGGAAACCAAAATCAAATCTTTTCAAGATTAAGGAAATTTTCTTTTGAAAATGATTCACACTCAACGGCTAGTTTTTTTTAACTATAAAAAGGCATTTTTTTAAGTGTTGAAATATATGAGCGAAACATATTTGTTATTGAAATTTACATTGCTGTAAGTTCCATCTCATCATATGCATTCACAGTCACATTTCCTCAAATTATTATAGTTTTTAATTGTAATCATACTAATAAATCATGTGAGATAATGTGAGATTAGGTTGCTAGAGCCTACAGAAATAAACTAGCAGGTATTTAAATTTTTTTACTTGGAAAAAAGGGTTAAGTGTTTTTGAGTTTTTACTTGGTATAAAAATTTGAATAGCTACTTATGTAAACGGCTTTTGACTCTTGCCTGTTAAATATATAGAGTCATATTAGAAGAATCTCTTTTAAGATGGGTTGTTTTTTGGAGACGATGGAGGCAAGGAGCTGAATCTCTATAAATTGCAGTATCAAACATCTTTATCTCTTTACTCTTTAATTTTGTACTCTATATATTTATACTATGCTGAATATGTCTGTTTTATACCTGTTTCTTGTTCTATAGAACAAGTTATAAAACCAGTTTGTGTTCTACCATGGGATTAAATTGAATTTTTGAATAAATTTATTGAGTTTAATTAATTGATTTTCTACCCACCTAAAGTTTCTTCTGGGCATCTATAATTGATATGAAAAAGTTTAAATAAAATTAATTCAAGTTAAATGCATGAAATGAATTCATTTTGTTATTATAGCTTTACTTGAATATGTTATCTATTCTAATATATTTCAGCCGTTCATAAAAAGTTGTATTACTCTATCCATCCCTTTTTAGAGTATATTTGGGACTCACAGGATAATTTAAGGTTCTTTAATGACTCTTATTGGAAAGATTGCCTTGTTGACCAGTTTGATGATGCCCTCAATCTTTTCAAGCATAGAGGTGGTAACAAGCCATCTTGCTTAATCAAACCTAGATTTATCCTTTCTACAATCATCAAGGTAGAGGAAACCTCCATAAATCATACCAATCATGCTGCAGAAATTAGAATTCCGAACATGTAGAGGCACCCCATCACATCATAGCCATCCAAATCTCTTAAAGCAAATATCCTTGGTTTCTATGGCTTAATATATTCGAACCATTCAACAAGCCAGTTGAGACCACCTTCTAGCATTTTGAGTTTTCTTTTTTCTTCAATAGAGCAAAAAGTTAGAATAACAATATTCCCTCCGGACAAGTGCAATCAAAAAAGCCCGAACTCATTAAATTGTCTTGGATATTCAAGGAATTCAGGGGGTGATGAAGCTATCCCACTAGACTTCTTTCTATCCATATCGATTTTTTCAATATCGTAATGAAAGTTTGGTGATCCAAGTTTTTTGTTGATTATCACATCTTTTCCGGCATGATTATGATTAATCTTCCTGAATTTTGCAACCTCAGCATAAGATCGGTGATCTAAATTGAAAGAAACAAGTCTTTTTCTCCTTTTAGTTTCTTTTTTGGAGATAAAGTTTGAATTTTTTTTAATCATATTTGGCTATGTTTAACTAGACCTACTAGTTACCAAACTAAGAGCCATTTAGATTTCTTAAGGTAGTCCCAATATTTTTCACTTCTGAGATTCTAACAAAACCAAAGTGCGTCCCTTTTTACTCTGTTTACAAATTGTATTGAACTGTACACACCCCTCATGAATTTTAGAATGTCTATTCATTATTTCATTAGGATTTGTTTTTTTTTATTTATTATTAATCATTCTATAATTTGACCCCATCGGCATGAATTTCTGGTTGTGTCCCGGTTTTGATTAAAGATATAAGATTAATAGTAATAAAGAAAATGCACATACCATTAAGAATATTAGGAAATTGAAGGAGAAATTAGTAAATGGAAAATTCACTAATACACTGACCCAAATTAGGCTGAAAGCACAGTTGGTAAGAGCTGCTTGATATCTTGTATAAATAGTTTCATATTGAGATAAGAAGATCCACCTTCTTCCATTGCTGTTTTAGCCTTAATGCTCAAATCTTTTGCTCTTTTTCTTCTGTTTTCACTTTCGTCATCTAATTCCATTAGCTTCAGTATAGCCCTAACAACATCTTCCTTTTTAACCAAAACTCCAATCTTCTCTTCCTCTCCCCACACCACAGTAGCCTCAGCTCCAACCTTTATACCAATCTTTAACACATCAACAACTAACCTTTCATTGCAGAATTGATCAGCAAAAAGCGGCCAAGTAATCATCGGAACGCCTGCGGTTACCCCTTCAAGTGTTGAATTCCATCCACAATGTGTTATGAATCCCCCAATTGCTTTATGCGACAATATCACTACTTGTGGTGCCCATCCTCTTATCACAAGCCCCCTCTCTTTAGTCCTTTCTTCAAAGCCTTCTTCTTCTATCCATTTTTCGAGTTCTGCTGATTTTTCGCCTCCTCTTACCACCCAAATGAATGGTGTATTTGAAGCTTCTAAGCCTAAAGCAAGCTCAATCAATTGTGGAGTTACTAAATTACAAAGGCTACCAAAGCATACATATAACACAGAAACTGGCTTTCGGGTATCAAGCCATTTTAAACAATGGGATTGTTGGATTTTGGCCTCGTCATTACCTCTTTGAGCCTTATCTAAGCTATGTTTGCTGCTTAATGAAACCGGACCGATGCACCAAACCTTACCTTCTCTTACCTTTCTGTATTCTTGGACATATTCAGGCTCCAACTCTTCAAAAGAGTTTATTATAATCCCATATGTGACCTTCTCAGCTTCTGCTATTTTCCCACCGAAAACATCAAGATTTTGAATCATTGCCATTGGAAGTTGCTGTTTGGTTAGTTGGATATGATGAGGAAATTCAGGGACAGGAAAGTATTCAGATTCAGATTTTATACTTTCAAGAATCCCGGGACTGGAGTATATTATATGCATAAATAACATACAAAAGCAAGAAAATCCATTAAAAACTATTCTTGGAACCCCAAGTTTGGTAGAAACCCGACCTGTATAAGGCAAATTTATATCGGATATGATACAAGTGGGCCTTGGTTTTATCTGTTGAATCAATCTTTCAACTGGCTCCTGGAGCAGGTCAGTTGCCAAGAAGAACTCATTGCCTAAGCCCAGGGAAGGTAACAAGTCACAATTCTCACAATCCTTTGGCAATCCAGCTTCTTCTACCGGAAATTCGACTTCTATGAATCGAATCTGAAGGCCGGAATCTACTGCTCTATCAAGAGTTTGCTTGAAACGAATTGCATTAAGAGGAGTAGTGATGATTGATATGATAATGCCTTGATTAGCTAACAATCTGGCTATGTCAAACATGGGAATCATATGGCCTGGTGCCAAGAATGGGAACAACAGAAAGTGCAGTTGGTCGGATTCAGAAGCCATGAAAAATGATTTGATAGAAAAGAAAAGGAAAAGCTTTTCTGGTTATAAGAAATCATCCATGGATGGAACTTTGAGGTTATAATTTATCAAAGCCAACTGATTGCATGAAGACAAGATCTAATTGTCTAAGCGTATTTGGATCTAATAAGGCTAAGTCATCAAATGTCCGTCCTGTATTTTGGATTCGGCAGATTCCACTTTTTTCAATATATGACAAATACATAAGCTGTGATACATTTTTTCAAGAATTATTAATAACTAAGGGTGCATAAAATATTCATTTTTTAAATTATATATATTTTTTTCATTCTTATTTTCATTATTTAAAAAAAAAACTAATTTGTCGTAATTGTGTGTTTTTACATTTTTTTTATATATTGTGTGTAACAAATTATTCACCATGCATTTAATATTAAATAATGTAGAATAGGCGAGCCAAGTTCTTGAAATAATATTAAATGATCTAAATAGGAGAGCCAAATTTTAAATATAATAAAAAAATAAAGAAATTTGACTGGACCAAATAATAAGAAATAATAAATTAGAAGGGTCAATTTATAAATTAACGAAAAAACAACATAAAATCATAGGGATGTTTTTTTTAAAAAAAATAAAAAATAAAAGTTGGGGAAGGCCGCCTCAACCTCTATTTGGATCTGCCATTAAACCTATTTTATTTAGTCTATATTATTATATACAATATTGAAGTAAAATTGTATTAATACGTAACTTTATTACATTTGGTGATAATATTGTACTGTATTTTTTTATAAGTTATATTGTACTGTATTAATTTTTAAGAAAATTAAAAAATATGCAAATTTAAATTATTTTTTTGGTATCAATTTAGATAAAAAATTATTAAAAAAAATACAATTTTAATAACATAAATCTTTTATTAAAAAAGCAAAAGATACTTTAAAATATGAATATGTATTAGTAAATAAATGGGTAAATTCATCTTCAACCCCTCAAACTTGTCCATTAAATTCATTTTGACACTGGAACTAAGAGAAAAATCAAATAAGCTCTCAAACTCTTAAATTTTCATACTTTTAAACACAAAATGATGATGTGGCACTTGAACAACAATCAGAGCACGTGAAGGTTCAAATCTCTCGCTAATGAACGGTGAAATTATCTTCATCTCTTTCCTTGCCAAATCTCCTTCTATTCTTCAAATGGCGGGTTAAAATTCATTCGTTCATTTAATCAAGCACTTGGTGTGCACAAGTGTTCAAATAGATTTGTACACAATCTTGGGTATCAAACCACCAAACATCAATCAATCCATGCAATTCAGCTAAACAAGATAAAAAACAACTCAAATCAAAACTCATTGTCATCACAAACCTCATTGTCATCACATTAAATCCTACACTGTCAATAGGATAATTGGATTTGTCAACATTATATTGATAATTCAATTGGTCAAAATAATTTCAAAAAGAGGAGAGTTTCACCAAGCTTCACATCTTCTTCAACTGCCAATCAAAAACTCATCTAATAGGTACATAAACAAATATATGCAATGAAAAACCCATTCCACAAACTAATAATGGAAATTGATGAGTATAATTAATTGTCTGGTCCAAAATTGAAAAGAATTGAAAAAAAAAAGAAAGAAACAAAGAGTAATCAGGGCAGCAGAGACCCGAGCTTGCTTGAGAGAAGCTATAGCCTGAGAATATAAGGAAGCTTCAGGGGGAGTAGTAGGAAGAGAAGAGGAGATGTCACTAGTGAGGTTTCCCATTAAGGCACCAATAAAATCGCATTGGGTGACGGATGTAGCGGTGACGATGACGGCCTCAATGGGCAAGGATTGCTTGGACAACCAAGACCTGAAATCAAGAGTATATGAGATGTTGTGAATTGGTGAAATATTTTTGTAAATTTTCATTTCAATACGAAAGTGAGGACGAGGAGCACAACAGTAGTAGTAGTTCCAATTCCAGTTCCTCTGCAATTAGATTGCACATTTGTTAAACAGATCTGACGGAGGTGGGGTGGAGAAGAAGAAGAAATTGGTAGCAATCGAAGAGATCTGATAGATGGAGGAGAAGAAGAAATTGGTATCCATTGAAGAGAATGAAGCTAAGAAGAAGAGCATTGGGCAGAACGGAGAAATAAAGAAGCTAAGAGGAATAAAAAATTATTTTCACCGATGATTTATGCATAAACCACCACGTATCGGTTATTTTAGGAGAGTGTATTCACGCGCCAGGCCAAACGTATTTTATCTGAATTTTGTGTTTAAAAATATGAAAATTTAAGAGTTTGAAGGTTTGTTCCATTTTTTTTTTTATATATAGTTCAAGTGCCAAAATGAATTTTATGGACAAATTTAAGAGGTTGGACATAGGTTTACCCTAAATAAATTTACAAGCAAATAAATTAATATTCTACACAAGTTACAAACTCGATCTCTACTAATATTTCCATCTATAAACATACATTTTATCCCATCACGCCTTTTCCTCAAATTTTTCATATGAATTATCATTATCGATAATAATTATCCAAGTCATTATATGCAAATGCCATGTCCTTAATTAAGCTATATTTGGTAGTATAAAAATTGTAATTTAATATAATGGGTAATGTATTGATTATTTTATTTGTTAACTCAAATTTTTTACAATATATTATATTCATAAATACATATGTAATACGCAATATATCAATAGATATATTTCTTAATTCATAATATTTTGTGTTATTTTCCATTACACTACTCTTTCAAAATGAATTTTATTCTCTCTAATTTAGTAGAATTATCATTTTTTATATGAGATTGCATTTTTAATATAGATTTTTTTAAAATATTACGTTTTATCAAGTTTGGATTTTTTTAAATATTATGCTTTGTCTTTAAATTTAGATGGTATTTTTCATTACATTATGATTTTTTTTCTAAATATAAACTGTATCTCATTAGTCTTCCTTTTCACCTCTACTGTCATTACCACCACCCTTATCGACAATGTAACACCTCTAAAATTATAAATTGTATTAACATGACTTTCCGAAGATAAACGGTGACATCAGGGTGAATACGGTCGCTCAAATGTCACCGGAACTTGTAAAATTTTTAGTGCACCACTGAAAAGTACTATTCATGAAGAATCTGATGATGTAATTTTGAGGTGAAAATAAAGTCATTTAGAGGTCCCAAAAGTCAAAACTAAAAATGAATAGTGGAACCATAAAGAGTTGATCAAAATTTTGATCGGCTAAAAAATATTCTACGGATCTCAAAACATTATTCTGATTGCATGAAATCTCTTGAAATAATTTACATAAATTTTTAAAAGTAAAAAATTAATTTTTGAATAAATTCAAAAATTTAACTTTTTGATTGATAATTTAATTTCGAGCTTTGAAATATACTGAAACAAATTCGTTTTAGGTTGAAATTTTAAACACACTCTAAATAATATTTTTGAAGTAATTTTGATAAAAATCTAACAATAAAATAAATTGGATCAATTATAAGTGGACAAGTGGATTAATCATGGCCATTGATCAAGCCATATATAAACATCACATTTCCAACCAAATAGAGAAATGTATTAGTATTTACATTACATTACTAATATAACCAAATATAGTAATGTAATCACAATTGCATTCAATTGCATTGCATTTCTAAGATCCATTATATTATCTAATATATTACAATCCATTAACCCTTACCAAACATAGCTTAAAGGAATGCAATGTATTGGATAATATAATAGATTAAAAAATGTAATGTAATAAAATGTAATTGTGTTATATTACTATATTTGATAATATTAGTAATGTGATGTAATAGCAAATACATTCATATGTTTGGTTGAATTATATACATATCTTGTAATAACAAATACTCTTCCACAATATCTATAGTTGTTTTAAACAACATATTTTCCATTTGTACGATCTTTTCCAAAAATAATACAAAGCTCTTCACAAAATGGAAAGGATTTGAACCTGAACGGTTCAACATCTGGATGGCTCTACAAAAACATACAACCATTCCAGATTTAAAAAAACATTTGAAAAAAAAAGAGAAATTTATAATTTGCACACCTTTAAATATTAATCTCAAACAGCATTTTCTGCTATAATACATTTTCGATCTAAGTTTCAACCAAATCCACTACAATTACAACCAGCCAATATGTCATGCACAACACCAAATTTGGCTCTTAAATTTCTCAAATTTGACTTGACCTGGGCTTCATTTTAATTCTACAATTTGGCAACTTTTTTAAGACTATCTTTCACAACATTAAAATCTCTAGGTTTGAAACCTCATTCAACTTTAAATCTCCCAATATTATGTAACTCAAGAAGAGTTTTAACTAATTTCATCTCTTCATTAAATATTCATATCTTTTTATTTGTTCGTAGTCTTTTTGGCTTTATAGAACTTGACATCTTTGCAACACAAAATAGCACAATCCGATGTATTATGATCAAATATTAATAGAACCTGACAGTGTTTATGATGGATAGTATCAGCAGCAGTAATGTAACTTTATATTTCTTCCATTGCCTAATTTGTTAAAGATGCACCCACTATTAAAAATAGCATTACAATAAGCTTAATCCCAAGACAATTAGCAAAGTATACCCAAATCTTCTTTCTACAGTTCGATTTTAATTGGTAAGTAATAGCAAGTTTACTATGCATAAGAGTTTGAATGTTGATCAAGTTGTTAGTCAGCAAGTCTATAGCCTAACAAAAATAAAATATATTTAAATTTTGGTAAATAATTGTGTCTTGTGGACTTTGTAGCAGCCAAGTTTGGGTCCATTAACCATTTGTTACTCACCAATCACAACTTGATTTTCCTTTTGTAAATACCAACAAAAATTTAATATAAAAATATCATAAAACAAAATAAAAGCAACAAAGAAAGGGACCAAACTAAGCCTTACAAAACATAGCTACGATGTAGTTCATGAATTGGGCAATGATCTAACAAAGAAGTTATAATTAATATGTTTTTTCTATTATATTGTATTAAGCTTTAAGATAATTAATTTAGCACATCGAATATTGAGTTCAAACATTCCATTAGTCACATGTATGAAATATATGTCTCTTTAATTAGATGTAGGTTAACAAGTTCCATAGGATATGATTAATAAAAATTGAAGAATTCAATAACAATAATATAATATATTAATAATTGAGAAACTAAAAAAAAATTATTTTAGAGTGTTACTAAACTATGGAATCGAGTAAAAACATCTATGATTAAGGGGGAAAATAAAAAATAATAGCAAGTTTTACATTGGTAAATCCTAATGAACTCTTATGGTGAGTAATAATACAGGATAGAGTAGGACCATAGCTAAAATAAAGTAATTATTACAAAATAGAAGAGTAAATTATTGTCCTAAAAAATCATACGAGTTTAATTCCCAGGATAGACTAGAGGGGTCACAGCGGTCTAACTTAAAATTCAATATCCTTAGATATAATTTAACTACAAGTATAACTTATAAGCACAATATATTACTACAACTATAATCTACAATTCTTGCTGAAAAATAAGGATAATAAGGTACAATAGAACTTAACGAGGTTCGGCCAATTATGCCTACATCTTCGGACACTACCAAATATTATTTCTGTGGAAACCTCAAAAATACAAAAGAAGAAATTTGCTTTAAGCAAAAATGGGATTGTATGGGATAAAATGAATGCTTTACCTCTTGCCTTTTTATAGGCAAAAGGAGGAGGTAAGAATTTAATTCTTGCCTCAAATTTTGACTCTCCACCGAAATATGGATGGGAGTTACCTTTTTTATTTTTTTAACTTTACATTAATTGCAACAATTTTCCTACTTAAAGATTTGATTGAGAATCAATCACATCTTCACACTATTCTTTCTGTCCTATCATTTATGTTGCTTATGTTCCACCAGGCTGCAAGAAGATCGACATCATAAAAACTTTGATTGCTTTTGTCATAAAATCTGCCAAGTTGTCCAATGTATGAATTTTTTGCATATCCATTGTTCCTTCTTCCACTTTCTCATGAAAGAAGTGGTATTGAACTCCAATGTGTTTTGTTTTTGAGTGAAAGGCTAGATTTTTTGCAAGATGCAAGGCATTTTAATTGTCACAATACAGAGTAATCTTCTCTTGTTTGTGCCTAAGTTCCTCCTTCAGCTCTTTCAACCATATTGCTTCCTTGCTAGCTAGTATAACTGCTACATATTCTGCTTCTATTGTTGATGTGGCCATAACTGATTGCAGTTTTGAAACCCAACTTACAACTCCTCTAGCAAGTATAAACACATATCACATAGTGGATTTTCTTTTATCAAGATCACCAACATAATTAGCATTAACATATCCTTTGATAATAAAATTTGATCCTCCTTAACATAATGCAACATCCAATGTTCCCTTTATATATCTGAGAATTCTTTTTAAAGTATTATAATGCTCTCGATTAGGATTGTCCATATATCGACTAACCACTCCCACTACATATGCAATGTCTGATCTTATACAGATCATATAAAACATTAAAATCCCCACTGCTGATGCATACGGTACTCGAGACATATCAATCCTCTCTCTTTTCACTGCTAGGACTAATACTGAGGATAACTTGAAATTTACAGAAAGAGGGGTAGAAATTGGCTTACAATCTTGCATGTTGTAAGGTCGTAAGATTTTCCTTAAGTAATGTTTTTAAGAAAGCCAAATCTTCCTATTATTTCTATCTTGGTGAATTTACATCCATAGAATCTTAATTACCGATCCCAAGTCCTTCATTTCAAAATCCCTAGCCAATTTTGCCTTAAAGTCTTGGATATGATATTTGCTAGGGCCTGTTACCAACATATCATCCACATACAGCAGTAAGATAATGAAATTATCTTCACCAAACCACTTAAAATATGCACAAGGGTCTGTATTTAATCTGCTGTATCCAAGGCTCCTGATGAATGAATCAAATCTCTTATACCAACACCTTGGCACCTGTTTTAAACTGTACAGAGATTTGTTCAACTTGCAAACCAAGTTCACCTTTTCTTTTTCTTCAAATCCGTCTAGTTGGAGCATATAAATTTCTTCTTCAAGGTCTCCATGAAGAAATGAAGTTTTCACATCTAACTGCTCAAGAAGCAAGTGAAAAGTTGCACACATTGCCAAGATTACACGGATTGTAGTGAGACAAATCACATCTGTGAATATTTCATTAAAGTCAACCCTTTCTTTGAGTATATCCTTTTACCACCAATCTAGCACTATATCTCTCAGGTTGATTATCTCCATTCCATTTGATTTTGTAGACCCATTTATTGCTTATAGGCTTTCTCACTTGCTGTAGTGACACCAAATCCTATATCTTATTCTTATGAAGAGCTTCAATTTCCTCTTGCATTGCTACCATCCACTGAGATGCATCTAAACTATTCATTACATTTTGGAGAATTGATGGCTCTTCATCCTCAGCTAGAAGATAATATGCAATATTACCCTTCATAATGTAATCTGAGTGCCGATTGGGCAACCTTCTTATGCGAGTTGATCGTCGATTTTTTGGAACTTCAGATTCGATTGGCTCTTGTTCCTCGTGCTCTGGTACAGCTTCAAAAAAAACATTGGTTTCTAATTCTCTTTTTACACATAATATTGTAGTCTCTAACTTTTTTTCACTTTTTGCTTGCTCTTGATCTCCATCTTATATAAAGATAACGTCCCTGCTGACAACAACCTTATGGGTAGTGGAATCCCATAGGAGATACCCCTTGACTCCTTTAGCATACCCCAAGAATATGTAATTTTTGGATTTTAGATCTAGCTTTGTAGTTTCTTGGGCATTTTACATCACATAAGCAGGACTTTCAAATACATGAAGGTTTGAATAATCCATCGATTTTCCAACCCATATCTCCATTGATGTCTTACACTCAATTGCTATTGATGTAGTTTGATTCACTACATAATAGGCAGTGTTGACTGCTTCATCCAGAAATTCTTTTCTAATCCTGTAGTTCTCATCATTGCTCTTATTTTTTCCAATAAAGTTCTATTCATCCGCTCTGCCACTCCATTTTGTTGAGGAGTGTATGCTGTGGTGAACTATATTTTGATGCCTTATTGTTTACAAAATCCATCAAATTCTTTACTAGTGTATTCTCCTCTATTATCTATCCTCAAACACTTAATCTTTTGGCTAGATTCAAGTTTCACTCGTGCTTTGTAAGCTTTGAAGACTGAAAAATATATGCTTTCTTCTTCATAGGAAAAACCCAACACCTCTTGGAGTAATCATCAATGAATGACACAAAGTAGTTTGCTCTAAATATAGATGACATAGGTGCTTGCCATATATCAGAATAAACGAATTCCAGAATGGCTTTACTTTTGAAATTTGATGTGTTAAATTTCAATCGATGTTGTTTGCTCATAATACAATGCTCACAAAAAGGTAGTGATACCTTTGTGAGACCTAAAAGTAGATTTCTCTCTACAAGAATCTTCTTTCCTTGTTCAGACATATGCCCAAGTTTTTTATGCCAAGAAATTGCACAATTTTTACTTGGACTACTTATGGCAACAAATGCCTCTCATTCTTACAAAGTCTCTCCCTTTATCATGTATAAATTTGTAGCTATCTTTTCTCCTTCATATAAGCGCTCCTTTTATTATCTTCATGATCCCTTTCTCACAATTAAACTTGCACCCCAAATCATCCAATTGTCCTAAAGATAATAGATTCTTCTTTAAGCCCTCCACATACCTTACGTCTTGAATAGTATAAATTTTACAATCATACATCTTCAACTTGATAGTTCCAATGCCAACAATCTTTAAGGCATGGTCACTACAACTGTACATAGATCCTCCAAAGGTAGATTCATAATGATGGAACCATTTCCTTTGAGATGTCATGTGAAATGTAGCTCCTAAATCAAGAAGTCATACTTCAGCAAATCTTTTCCTACCTTCATAAGTTGTTGTTGGTTCACAATATAGAGCATTTCCACCATCGGAACAACTTGCCACATTTTATTTAGGGTTGGAATCCTTTTTGTTTAGATTCCAACAATCCTTTTTCAAGTGACCCTTCTTGCCACAATTATAGTACTTAATGATCTTCTTACTCATTGATTTAGACTTACCATGATTGTGGCTCCCACTTGAGCTATGTTCTACTGATCTTTATCTCATCACTGTCAAGACTTCTGCATGCTGTGAACTTGCCAACTTGTCTTCCTTATTTTTATGCCGACTCTCTTCCCCCAAAATTATAGCTATAATATTTTCAAAGTTGAGACAATCCGTAAGAATATTGTTGGTCAAGTTGATGATGACCTGATCATACAAATCAGACAGACTTTGGAGTAAAATTTTAGCACGTTCATTTTGCTTTATTCTATCTCCCAATGATGTGAGTTGGAAAAATAGAGTATTCAAGGTATTTAAGTGCTCCGTCATTGAAGTGGATTCTATCTTACATAAAGTGTATAGTATCCTCTTAAGAAAAATCTTATTGTGGAATGATTTTGCCTTATACAATCTTGTGAGGTGATCCCATATCTTCTTTGCTATCTTCTTCTCTTCAATGCTAGATAACACTCTATCAGTTAGTGCTAGATGAATATTAGCAATAGCAATATAATCCATCTCGTGCCATTTATCATCTGTAATTTTCGTAGGCCTTTGACTAATTGCCGCTAGACAATTATCCTTCATCTTAACTATTTTTATCTTTAACTTCCATAGCGAGAAATTGCTCCCATTGAATTTTTCGATCTCATATTTTACCACCATTGCTTCGATCTAAGAGGGCCTTTCAAATAGTGATAAATACCTTCAAAAGAGTGAATAATAATCTAACTTACTTTCTAATATAAAAGATCCACTTTTAATGGCAACCACTGAGCATACGGTAAGTAGATATATATACACCCAAATTAGGCTCTGATACCACTTGTGGTGAGTAATAATACTCGATAAAGCAGGACTGCAGCTAAAATAAAGTAATTATTAGGAAATAGAAGAGTAAATTATTGTACTAAGAAAATCATATGATTTTAGTTCTTAAGATATATTGGAGGGGTCACAGTGGTCCTACTTAAAATCCGATCTCCTTAGATAGAATTTAACTACAAGTATAATTTTTGAGCATAATATATTATTATAACTATAATATACAATTCTTGTTGAAAAATAAGGATAATAAGGAACACTAAAATTTAACGAGATTCGGCCAATTATGCCTACATCTTTGGACACTATCAAATATTATTTCACTAAATACCTCATAAATACAAGAGAAGAAATTTGCTTTAAGCAAAAATGGTATTGTATGGGATGAAATGAAAGCTTTACCTCTTACCCTTTTATAGGCAAGAGGAGGAGGTAAGAATTTAATTCTTACCCCCAATTTTGACTCTCCACCAAAATATGGATGGGACTTACCTTTTTTTTTTTATAACTTTACATTAATTGCTACCAACTCTGACCCCATCATAATTGGAACTTTAGTAAAATTAGATGATGATGTGCCAATGGAACTTCATTAAATCTCTTAACTCAGAACCCATCCATAAACTAATCTGTTTTATTTCTTAAAGCTGTATTTTATTGTATGCTTTGAAACTATATATTGATCATTCTAGCCCGATAAGAGTAACTACTGGCCAAATATACACATTATCCACATTGAACCAATTTTACAGAAAGAAATATTAACTCTAAAAGGCATTATTAAAGCATATGGGATAGGTAACGAAACATGTGATAAGTCTTTTAAGCCAATTAAGAAATATATGATAAATTATACTAGTTTATCCATGACTTCTTTCCCTATTTTCAGAAAAAAAGGCCTATCAGTGACATCAAACTAACGTGAAACAATGACAATAATAGAAAATATACCTAGGTGCTAATTAACAATGCAAGTTCTGATAAAAATAATAGTCCCTAGCAAAGTAAAATAAATAACAGTAATCTAAGCCAAAGAATCAACTAGAACAATTGTTCACTATTCACCTAACAATCTCTGATAAAATTAAATAAAGAGAACTAGATATAAAAAAACCCAAAAAGACAATGCAGAAGGCAATAATAATAGGAGCATATAACAATGGTTCCCTTATGCAATAGAAAACCATAATAAACAACTGCAATAATAGAAAAAATAAAAAAAAATTATAAATGAATAATGAATAGACCGTGATGGCAGAAGAGAAACTAGCCGAATTGAATTCAAAATAGAAAGAAAATCTGAGCAGGAAAATGTGTAACGCTCTCCTTTAACTAAATACCTAATATAATTTCTTTATTTCTGCTAATAACGTTATAATGTCTGGTTAATTTATTAAAAATTTTGACGGCATAATGCTTAAAAATTCAAAATCCCAAAACCTGTAAAAGTCAAAATACACCCCCTATTTCAATCCTCCTTACACCCAACTCCATTCAATCAACTCAACACATCTAATTCCAACAATTACCCAACATTTATCATACATCGTCACATCTCAAATAGTATACATATAGCACTTAATTTACACAACCATAACTTGATTTCAATTAACCTTACATAATAATTTACAAATCTTAATTGTTTTACATAACCAAAATAATAAAACAAAAATTCTTAGGTACATGCCACAACTTCTCCTTTCTCACTGTAAGTCTTCCTGTATCTGTCCCTGCACACAGTCAAAATAAAACTACACTCTAAGCAACATGAGCACTCAGTGTTGGATGCAATTACATAAAATTTCATTAACTAAATATTATTAATTAATTTACTCAAATTATTATTTTATTTTTAACAAATGTAATTTATTCAATTTACTTAATTTCTATTTCTTTCCCTTCATTATTTAGTTTGAATTATTATAATAATAAATTTTCTTATTTTATTTTAACTATTTACTAAATTTTATAAAATTTGCAATTAAGTTCCTGAGTTGACTTTTTTCTTCAATTTGACTTCAGTATTGACCTGTTTGGCTTCTTTAACTTTTATTTGATTTCTAATAGGACTATTAAGCTTTTTAGATAAACCGACCAACCCGATCGAGTTAAACCAATCAAATCATAAAAATATGGTTTAGGTGGGTTTTTGGTCGGGTTGGTCTATATTTTTAACTTTTAACGTGAGAGTGGTCAAGTCATAGAATAATAATTCGGGTTATTTACTAAACCGACTGTTTCCTTTTATTTTCTTCCTTCCCTCAGATGAACTTTTTCTTCTCTCAATCAAACATTTTCTTCTCCCATTTCTCAAACAAAGCCGTACTATTCTTATCCATGGATACTAAAACCTTAATTTGACATCGTACTAGATACACTGGAGGTTTGGCATAAATTCTTCCACAAATCCCCTGAGGAGACATCAGTACACTGGAGAATCGGGAAGGCCACGAGAAAAGATTGGTGGAGAAAGCAGAGGGAGAGGACCTCTTTTGATTACTTATGGGCCAACAATCCCAGGTATTTAATATTTTATTTCTCTTTAAAATTCATTTTGATCTTCAAGTTCACTATTTGATATGGGGTTTTTTCGATGTTCGTTGGGCATCTGGTTTATTTATTCGGAACTTAATTCATCCAGGTGGTTTTGGTCTAGTATTTGTGTTTATTTGTAAATATCTAATGCAGTAGAATTGAAGCTCTTTCATAGATTTTACTGGAAAACTCTTCAAATATTTGATTCAACACAGTAAAAGAAACTTTGTTTTCCTTTGAGCAATTTTGTGACTGCTCAAATTTGTAAATATCTTCTCTAAGTTATAAAAAATTCTGATTTCTAATCATTAAACCGAAGAAGCTGAGTAGAATGAATGAATTAAATATATAATTCATTTGCAGTTCCTTTTACTTATTTTGCTAGGATTATATAATAAAAATAATTAATTATAGGTGTTAAGATGATGGCCATGATTTGTATTATTGACTTATAATAGAAATTATAGAGCAGATATATATAAGTAAATTGAGGGTTGTCTTGAAACTCTGAAATAAGCAATGTCAATGCTGCTTTTTTGCTTTTTTTATTGCTAAGTTATTGTACAAATACTTTATCAACTTGTTTCTTTTTGTTAAAAATAAGAGGTATTTTTTATCTTTTAACCGTGATCTCTTTCTTTGAATGCCTTTAGGGATTGGCTTAATCTTGTGTTAGTTTATGAATATCATTTGTTTTTGTTAGACATCTATGTGCAGGTCAATGCTAGTGGACAATTCTGTAGGGTAGCTGAAATGGTTGGACCTGTAGATTTTGAAAAGAATGTTGATTACTAGCAACAAGGTAGGTGGAATGGTCAGTTCCCAGTCCATTGTCATGATGAATTTTAAATGCATTTTTTTTGAAAAGAACGTTGATTAAACTTAAAAACAGATAAAAGGACTTTTAAATGCATTTTTTTATTTTACCTTGGCATTTTTATGATGCCAGTAAATTGTTTTCCAGGCGTAAACATTTCTAAGGGATAAATGTTGTTTTCGGTATGTTCTTATTTGATCCCTAATGTAAACCTTTTTGTATGTTCTGAGGGAAGCATAGAAAGCAACTGAATTGAAGCAATCTAATATGTTTACAGATACAAAGCAATGTTTGATGCTCTAAAGAAGACAGGGCGCCCTATATTTTTCTCTGTGTGAATGGTACTCATTTTCATACAAATGGCTCACTTATTGTTATCTGTTGGTATTAAAAAAATGATTGAAAATCATTTAGGGGAGACATGAGTCCAGCTACATGGGGAGCAGAGATGGGGAATAGCTGGAGAACAACTGACGACATAAAAGACCAATGGGACAGATAAGCACATACAATATTTGTTTAAACAGGTAAGCACATCCCATGAATTTATTTCTTGTTAATGGGGTTATTACAGTATGCTAAAGATAGCAAACATGAACCAAGTGTATGCTGATTATGCCAAGCCTGGGGGTTATAATGGTTAGTTTCTTCTAATCCAAACCCAAAATGGGTTCTGCTTTTTTTTTGAATGAGTTTAACAACTATATATATATATATATATATATCCTGGCAGACCCATATATGCTAGAAGTAGGAAACGGAGGAATGAAGTATAAAGAATATGTGGTGCATTTTAGCATATGGACCATCTCCAAGGTAATATATATATATATATATATATATATATATATATATATATATATATATATATATATATATCCTGGCAGACCTATATATGCTAGAAGTAGGAAACGGAGGAATGAAGTATAAAGAATATGTGGTGCATTTTAGCATATGGACCATCTCTAAGGTAATATATAGTTGATTATGCAAAGTGTTTTTAACATTGATGGATGCAAAGGCAAGTAAGTGAGTTGAAAATTGCATTGCAGGCACCACTTCTTTTAGGATGTGATATACGATTTATAACCAACGAGACCATGCAGATTATTAGCAATGAGGAGGTTATTGCTATCAATCAAGGTATATATAAATGGACGTATATGCTTTTTATTGATGATCAGAGAAATGAATTTATTGTTGTTCCTTATAAGTTATGATGTGATATTTTGAAATTTGATAGATTCTATGGGTGTTCAAGCCAAGAAGGTTAGAATGGAAAGATAACGTGATGTAAGATGAATCCAACCCTTATTTTATTTTTGTATTTATTTTATTTTGCTATGATAGATTATGAATTCAAGAAAAGCAATTTTGGTAAAATAAATAAATATGAGCTGAAACTAATTGAGAGAAATTGGATATAAAATGAGAAGATATGGGCAGCAGAATAAGCATGATAGATTATATGTTTTGCTTCTTAATTATAATTTTTAGTCTTATTGTTCCAATCTCTCTCCAAAATTTTAGACAACAAAGAGATTCTGATGGAGAGCATGCTGTCAGACAGGAGGTCCAAGCCCAAAGGCCCACCATGTGTTGTATCGATGCCAGAATATCCAAATAGAAGGCAGGAAAAGCAGGGGAGCCTGAGCTGGCTAAAGATTGGTTATGCGTGAGGAGGGGAATAGGAGAATAAGTATAAATAAGCTGTGACTTGTAGGAGAGGACACGCTTTGGTTGTGATTGTTATTTTCACTTTTGAGTGAAAGAGGGAACAGGGAGAGGGGAGTGCAGCTCTTCTTCTTTTAGTTTAGGCCCTTAGTATTTGTTTTCCTTTTCTTGTTCTTATTTCCATCTTTGTTCTTCCTATTGGTGAACAACTCCTTGTATTGAACTCTTCACATAGTAATATACACAGTTTAATCCATTCAGCTCTTGTTGTGTGATTAGTTTATTATCTTGTTTATCATTTTCTCATCAGATTCCTCTCCTGAGGAATGCTAAGTGAGTGAAGAGACTTCTTTTGAACAAAAATCATGAGGGGTTAACAGTTACTTATCTCCTCCTACTTCGATCAAAAGGGCTGTCAAGCCAATGACAATCTCATTTCCTTTCTCTAAATTGGGTAATGGCAATCTCATTTTCTGGTAAACGATTTGAGTAGTTCTGATCCAAAAGTGAGGGAATTATTGAATTATCTTTCATTTTTCAAGTCATAAGAAGTGTTATGGTGTTTGATAACTAATAATATTATATTTAAGTACAATACTTGTTGTATATAAATTTTATTATTTATTAGTTTTAAATATAGTATATAATATTTAAATTTAGTGCAATTTATAATTAATGTAATTATTATTTTGTTTATTATTTTATTTTATTAGTTAAATTTTGAAAAAAAATTGATTAATACAGTAGTTAATTTACTTCAAACCGTTTCAAAACCATCCTAAACCATTATGAACTAAAATAAAAAAAAAATCGCTCCAAACCATCTCAAACCATCTATATTGGTTTGGGTTGAATTTTTTTTTTTTTATTTTTGACCCAATCCAACCCATGAACAGCCCTAATTTCTAATGTACAAATTACATTTTAATCCTTCAAAATCCTCAAGGATGGCAAATTTACAATTTAGTCGCTAAACTTTTAACTAATTACGATTTTATCTTTTTTTCTTCATTTAGCCATTTTAACTTCCTTAATCACTCTTTTTGTCTCAAATTATCATTTTACCTTTGCTTTTAAATGCTTAATTACTAATTTGCCCTTAATTATCATATTGATCTCATAATTACTCTTTTATTTTAGTTTTTGTGTAAAATTATCCTTTTGCCCCTAGGTGACACCAGTGGAGAACCATGAATTGGGTAAACGGGACGTAAATATTGTGTACTGGAGAGATCGCACATCTAGGTACAACACCAAAACCCCAACACTGATACATATAATATGCCGTCTATCCTGTCTCATATCTCATTGTCATTTCGATGACAAATATCTCATATACTTATGGTATCCTGCGGAATAAATTCTTATGGCTAGCCATATTATCCAAAGAGCTGGAATCACCCACTGTACACTAAGGGCATCATTATCTTTTCTGACTTTTCTATATTATTACTTATTCTCATTATTTTATTTTAATCACATTATGCTCTGAAACTTATTCAATTAAGCTCATTAATTGCATATTCATCACAAGAGAGCTTTATATCACAAGAATTTAACCAAAACTTATTATTTTAATCAAGGTTACTATTTGGCCATCAAAGGACTTCCCACTTACAATTTTTTCTTTGTTCCAATTTAATGTCATACATTAATTTATGTCCATTTTAAGCCACTATACGGTGGTAGATGGTAGTTACACATGAAAATTTACAAGTTTTATCAACTTTTAACATTATGTAAATATGACATAATGTTTTCTAATAAGCATTTTTCACCTCATTTGACATATTTTCATTTCTCATATACTAAATTGATTAAATAACATCAATTGCCCAATTTTTAACTAACTTACATTAATGTACCTTTAATACCCTAATTCGGCCACTAAGGTAAGTACCACTTAATGTTTATTTTCTTTTTTTATTTAAGTCTCTAATTACTTATTTTAGCATATTATCAATTAATATCAAGTTAATTCACTATCTCAAGCCCTATTACATAGTTACATAATAGAAAAATTAGGAAAAATTCAAGTAAATTAGTGAAATTAAAGGTAATTTGCATCCACTAACCTCCAAATGGCTGAAAAATAGCTTATCACATCTTTTCCTTTCCTTTATCCTTGCTAACTTGCCTTTCCTCTTCTTTTTCTATTATTGGCTAAAAATTACAAAGGATAAATCATGAGTTTTCTCTTTAAGATTAAGCCATTTAAAGCTATAAATCAACTCTCCTAATCAATATATATATGCTTATATGAATTCTCCCACATATCTCATCTAATTCTCACAAAATCACAAAATTTCTCTTACTTTCTCTTACCTTTTATCTTAAAGTTCTTGGCCTCCTTTTGATACCAGCTCCTTAATAAGTTAAAGAGAGAGAAATTCTGAGTATAGAGTAAATTTTTGGGCTGGAAATTCAAAGAGAGGAAGCTTGATTGAGTGAAAAATGGAGGAAGGAGAGAGAGAAGGGTGTTTCGGATTTTCTAAAGAAAAGAGATGAAGATTCTGGAATTTTGTAGTGATTTTCAGATATTTTATCCCTCTTATATGGTGATTTAAGTGTACTAAAGGAGAGGCCAAGATTCATCATGTAACTATTGAATCTAATGGCTCTAAATAATGCCACATGTCACTCATTCAAGAATGTACACACACCATACTGCCCTAAGTTTTCACACACATGATCACAACTTCATAATAATGATCTCCATATATTCTCATGGTCAGATTCTCAGTTTTGACCCCTTAAATGACTCGATTTTGATTTTTCACCTCGAAAACTGAGCTTTTGATTCGAAAGTCAGAATGCTTTGAAATTTTTCCCTAAGTATCAAAATATATTCAAGAATATATGATAAAAATTTTAGGTCATTCAAATTATTTTTGATATACTTTTAGCTTTGATGGCTTGTGCAGCCCGTCCGAAACCAAAAATTACAGAATTGCTATTTTTCAGTTTCCTAAGTGTCAATACACTACTTATGAAATTTATATGAAATATGAAGTTAATAAGAGATCTCTAGGGTCTCCAAATGTTTAGTCAAAGTTTCAGTCAAACTTAAGCCGATTCAGGAAATTTTTATTCGTTTACCTTTTTGGAGGCCTATTTGACCTCAATTTTCACTCGAATTGTACCACTATACTCCATTTAACATATAATTTTATATTTTATATTAAACTCATACTGCCCACCCGATCGTCCATCCTCAGGTTTTCTAGCTCGAGCACGATTAACGGTACATTCTTTTCAAATTTTCTATTCTACTCAACTCTAATTACTCCAAGACTCAATCTAGGTTAACTATTCACACTCTACACATTTCATGCATGGAAATTGCAAAAATTTGGGGCGTTACAGTACTGTCCCTCTAAATAAAATTTCATCCTCAAAATTTACCTGACCTGAATAAGTGAGGATATTGTTGTCTCATGGCTTCCTCAGTCTCCCACGTAGCCTCTTCTACATTATGGCACGTCGAAATTATTTTGACCAAGGGGATTTGTTTATTCTACAATTGTCTGATTTCCCGAGCTAAAATCCATATCGGTTCTTCATCATATGATAAATCAGACCTTAATTGAAGTTCCTCCGGTGAAATGACATGGGAAGGATCTGAATGGTATCTTTGTAGCATTGAGATATGAAATACATCATGGATCCTTTCTAACTCTAATGGCAGCTTTAATCTGTAAGCCACTGGTCCCACACGCTGTATTACTTCATAAGGACCAATGAATCTGGGACTGAGCTTACCTTTCTTGCCAAATCAAAGGACTTTTCTCCAAGGAGAGACTTTCAAAAATACCTTGCCTCACACATTAAACTCTATGTCATTTCTCTTCAAATTTGTATATGATTTCTATCGGTCTGTGGCTACTTTCAAGTTATCTCGAATTAGCTTCACTTTCTCTTCAATTTCCTTGATCAAATCTGGCCCTACTAGTCTGTTTTCAGTTAATTATGTCCAGCATAGGGGTGTCCTACACTTCCTTCCATACAATTCTTCATATGGAGCCATTTTAATACTAGACTGATAGCTGTTGTTGTAAGCGAACTCTGCAAGTGGTGGATACTTCTCCCAACTACCACCGAATTTTAAAACACAAAATCATAACATATCCTCCAATATCTGTATTACCCACTCAGACTGACCATCTATCTATGGATGAAAAGCAGTGCTGTAGTCCAGGCGGGTTTCCAGTACTTCCTGAAGCTTTTGCCAAAATCTGGAGGTGAATCGTGGATCCCTATCTGAAATTATAGAAATGGGCACACTATGGAGTCTTACAATCTCCTTTATATAGATTTCTGCAAGTCCGGATAAAGGAAAATCTGACCTCACAGGAAGAAAATGAGCTGATTTGGTCATTCTATCAATTAACACTCGGATGGAATCATGTTGCTTCCTGGTAAGTGGCAAACCAGATACAAAATCCATAATGATTCGTTCTCACTTCCATTTTGGTATGGTAATGGGATGCAGTAAGCCTGAAGAAACTTGATGCTCGACTTTTAACCATTGATAAGTCAAACATTTAGTCATAAAATTAACTATTTCTCTCTTCATACCCAACCACCAGAAAAGTGTTTTCAACTCCTGGTACATTTTGTTACTGCCTGGGTACATGGCATAATGGCTACTATGTGCTTTAGTCATAATATTCTTCTTTAGCTCTGCATCATCTAGTACATAAATTCTGCCTTTGTAGTATAAACAGTTATCACGACCCAGAGCGAACTCAATACTTTTGCTTGCCTGAACTTGAGGATGAGAAATGATAGAAGCTAATCTATCATCTTGTCATTGAGTAGCTTTCACTTGCTGTAAAAGATTGGATTTTAATTGTATTTCATCTACTAGTGCCCTATCCTATGCCACATCTAGCTTCACTTTCATTGCTTGCATTGCCATTAAGTTTTTTCTACTAAGAGCATCAGTTACCACATTTTGCCTTGCCAGGATGGTAGTCTATCAAATAATCATATTCTTTGACAAGCTCCAACCATCTCCTCTGTCTCAAGTTGAGCTCCTTCTGTGTAGGGAGATATTTCAAGCTTTTGTGGTCGGTATAGATGTAACATTTCTCCCCATAAAGATAGTATCTCCAAACCTTCAAGGAAAACACGATGGATGCTAACTCCAAATCATGGGTAGGGTAGTTCCTTTCATGTTGTTTTAGCTGCCTGGGTATAAGCTATAACCTTCCTTTCCTGCATAACACATACCTTAACCCATTTCAGGAGGCATCGCTATAAACAACATAAGGTTTACTTGAAGTAGTTTGAGTAAGTATAGGAGCTTTCATCAACATTCTTTTCAATTCTTTAAAGCTTTCTTGGCATCTTTTAGTCCATTCAAATTTGGCATTCTTTTGTAGTAATCTGGTGAGCGAAAAGGCTATCATAGAGAATTCTTTCATGAACCGCCTGTAATAACCAGCTAACCCAAGGAAGTTTTGAAGTTTTGGAACATTTTTAGGTGGCTGCCATTCAAGAATAGCTTCAATCTTCTTGTGGTCTACCTTGATACCTTCTACTGACACTACATGGCCAAGAAAAGCAACTTTGTTTAGCCAAAATTCACACTTGCCGAACTTGGCATATAACTTCTTGTCTCTCAAGGTCTGCAACATGATTCTAAAATGTCGATCATACTCCTCAAGTGTCTTGGAATATACAAAGATGTCATCAATGAATACCACAACGACTGATCCAAGTAAGGATGAAAGATACGGTTCATTAAGTCTATGAAAGCAGCTGGGGCATCGGTGAGGCCAAATGGCATGACCACAAATTCATAGTGCCCATACCGCATGCAAAATGCAGTTTTGGGGATGTTTCCCTCTTTCACTTCGAGCTGATAATAGCCTAACCTCAAATCAATCTTGGAGAATGTGCTGGCACCTTTTAATTGATCAAATAAATCATCAATTCTAGGTAGTGGATATTTGTTTTTGATGGTGACTTTATTCAACTGCCTATAGTCAATACAAAGTCAGAGGGATCCATCCTTCTTCTTCACAAATAACATTGGGCCTCCCCATGGGGACACACTAGGTCAGATGAACCCTTTTTCTAATAGCTCCTGTAACTGAATCTTTAACTCCTTTAATTCTATTGGTGCCATGCGATAAGGAGCCATTACAATAGGTGCTATACTAGGTAAAATGTCAATTGAGAATTCAACATCCCTGATGGTGGTAACCCTGGTAGTTCATCAAGAAATACATCAGGAAAGTCTCACACTATAGGTACATCACTAACAACATCCCTGATGGTGGTAACCCTGGTAGTTCATCAGGAAATACATCAGGAAAGTCTCATACTATAGGTACATCACTAACTTATAGCTTCTATGATTTTACATCAGTCACAAATGATAAATAAGCTGCACATCCCTTTTGAATGCATCGATGTGTTGTAGTAGCCCAAATGATATTGGATAGGAAGTTGGATCTTTCTCTTACCATTGTAATCTCTTCTTCTTATGGGGTCTTTAAAGTAATTCTTTTGGCACGACAATCAACTATCACTTGATGCTGATGAAGCCAATCCATTCCTAAGATAACATCAAACTCATGGAATGGAAGTTCAATCAGATTTGTAAGTGGGACCTTTAGGCAACTCATATAAAATATACATCAATTGAATTTGAGTGGATAACAAAAACTTAGCAACTAACAAAATTTGCTTTAAAGTTAAATCACCTTCTAAGAGCACAAGTATATATACTTGAAATGAAAGATACATAGACACATGACATACTTCTAAGCTTATGACATGCTACAACAAAGAAAACACCAATAAACATATGGACTTGAAAATATGAAATTAAAAATCTTCAACCATGCTTTAAAGTGACTTTAAAAATGCATCTTTTTTTATGAACACTTCTTAGTCATCCCAAGATAATTTGCCTTCTCACACATATCCAAAATTTCAATTTCCCACTTATAATTTCATACCAATAACAGATAAAGGGAGTCTATAAAAACTTAATCCCTACATAAAAATTCAAAACAAACAAAACAAACATCTCTAATCCATCGAAAGAAACTATGCTATATAAATGGGCAAATATTCAACTAATGAATTGATTTCCCTAAATTGAAAAAATGATGAGATACCCATAGGTATTGATCTTGTGGATACCTAAAGATATTAAACCTATGGATCCAAATGGGGTCAAGACTATAACAGCTATAGTTTTACCCTTATAGGCATGCCTATCTATCTAATGCCAAGTTTTATATGCAAGAATTACATCATTTTCCATGTTTCTTTACTCTTTGAGTTCATGTAATATAAGTATTCATGAGTATACATATTTATATACATGATTCTCAATAAAGCGCATACATGTACTCGTGCATATTTACATTTAAATATTCTCCTTTATACCCTTGAATTCTAGTTCAATATTAAGCATTCATGACATTAGTATATGTAAATTTATCAAATGTATCACACAAGTCATGTGCATGCAATTACTTATATCCAAGTTTGATTCCATTTATAAGTCAAGAATTGATCATGAATTTTTATATATGCATTTATCACATATTATATCTTTATTTAAATATCAAAGAAGTACTAAAATGTTTAAGACTGATTATCTTAAATTTTATCAGTAATCTAATGTTTATAGAATATATAAGTTGAAAAATGAGAAGGTACCTACCTAAATTGGTAGGCAATCCAGTCGGGTTGATTGCTTTACTATAGGAACATTCATCATATACTCGATTGAATTAGAAATCAAATAGTCGAGTTGATCTTATTTCTAATGACCTGACTAAGTTGGTCCCTAATACAGTTAGGGTAGAAAGCCACACTTTAGTCCAAAATGCTTAACACCCAATTGAGTTGAAAAGCAATCCAGCTGGGTTAGTTATTCACCAAAATCTCTTAATACAGGGTGTTTCTACTCGGCTTAATTAAGTTTCAATCCAGTCAGGTAGGTTCAACCGATCTAGTCCAAAATGCATGTCACCCGACTGGATTGGCAGGTTGATTGCAAAATCTAGAATTCTGTAAATTACACTTTCTGCTATAACTTGTTATTCTCAAGCTTAATGTTTTAGCCAGCATACCCTTTTAAACATTCATTAGTCCACTCATCTTATTACCAAACTCCAAGTATTTAAACCATCATATTATATAGAAAATAGCAATTGTTCATTACTTCTAGCTTTGTTACTTAAGCAGGTTTGTTACCATGCTATCTGTTTACACTAAATTTTAAGTACTTTAAAGATTAATTCAGGCTCGAAGTTTTTCATAAACATATGTAAGTTTTTTGGTCTGGTCTCTTTTTTAATTGGTTTCACTTCAATTAGACCATTAATTTTTAGTTATGCATAAAATAAACTTAGTAGGTCCAAGTGAATGTTAGAGAATGACAAATTCAAAAACAAAGTCAAAGCTGGTGTTACGTAAACTCAAATGCATGCTCATGTGATAAAATCTGCATGCTTACGTGATCAACTCCAATACTCTGTAATGCTTTGTTTATTATTTCTACGGGCTTATCTTTATCCTGTACAGCTTATCTTTTATCTTTATCTTATAAAATAGTTTTATACAATTGTAAACTCTTAGAACTTATCTCAAGTGAAGTTATACTGAGTATATAAGTTCCTCATGTATCACGAAAAAGAGTAATAACAAAAATATAAGATTTATCTTCTTTTTCTCTTTCTTTCTTCATAAAACTTAACATGGTATTAGAGCCTTAAGTCCATTTAACCATGGCCAATCAATTTGTTATTCCAGTCTCTTCTTCCACTACCATTTTCACTACTCATTCCTTCTCCGTAAAATTGAATACTAAAAATTACCTAGCCTGGAAGACCCAATTCACTCCCATTCTTAAATATCAAAATCTTAATGGTATTATTGATGGCACGTGTTCTCCCTCATCTCAAACACTTTCCTCAGCTACTGGTGAATTAGTTCCTAATCCAAAATATGACACCTAGTTCAAAAAGGATCAAATGCTTCTCTCCTGGCTTTTTTTATCACTAATGGAAGAAATTTTTCCATATGTCATTGGTCTCTCTTCCTCTCGAGAAGTGTAGACTGCTCTTGCAAATGCCTTTAGTTCAATTCCATAGAACATGCAACTACAACTGCATATTAAGCTACAAGAACTCAAAAAGAATGATATGTCTATATCAGCTTATCTTCAAAAAGCTAAGGCATTAGCTGATGAACTCAATGCAGCGGGTAAGTCTCTCTTTCCAATAGAATTCAATGCAATTATCTATCGAAATATCGGTGTTGAATTTCATAGTATTATTACTGATCTTAACCTCCGAATTGAACCAATTTCCTTTTATGAGTTGCACGGCCAATTAATGGCTTATGAAATTTTGTTAAAAGGAACACAAGAGCCTTAAGCCAATATGGTCATCAAAGGCTCAGATTCCTCTGCCTTGTATCCAACCTCTACTTCACCTGCTTTTCATTTACGTGGTGTTAACCACAATCTAGGTAACAACAATCAACAGAAACACCGAAGACCATGTCAAATTTATGGATTACGCAATCAAATAGCCACCACTTATAGAAAATGATATGCACCAAAGCAACAAGTCAATTCTGGCAGTAGAGCTATGTTTCCTCAAGCAAATCATGTTTATGCTCAACAGTCAGTCTCACCGTATGGAATGCAGTCTTGGTTTCCTGACATGGCAGCTAACTACCACATAACTCCAGATGTTCAGCAGCTTGTCGATGCCTAAAGCTATCATGGAACGGATAATCTTCATGTAGGTAATGGTCAGGGGTTGCCTATAACTCATATCGGTAAGGCTTTGCTTCCTTCCTTGAATGGTTCTTTGCAACTTAATAACTTCTTATGTGTTACCAAAATAATTAAGAATCTTCTATCAGTACAAAAATTCACAACTGATAATTCCTGCTTCTTTGAATTTTGGCCTTCTCATTTACTCATTAAGGATCAAACCACCAGGAAGGTACTGATGCAAGGACCCAGTGAAAGGGGAGTGTACAAGCTCCGGCCACTCAAACAAGCCTTAGTAGCAGAATCAGCAACACTTGATGACTGGCATGAACAACTTGGCCATCCAAATTACAAAAAAATGAAGCATTTGGTTAATAATAAGAGCATTTCAAGTGCCAACTCTCTTTTAAAACCTTGTAGTAGTTGTCTGTTAGGTAAAATGTCTTGTATTCCCTTAGTTATAGTCAAACATAAGAGTTGCTTTCCCTTTGATATTATTTATTCTAATGTTTGGGGGCCTGCTCCTACATTATCTTTTAATGGTCATCGTTATTTTGTATTGTTTACTGATGATTTTTCAAGAGACACTTGGGTTTACTGTTTAAAAAATAAAAGTGAAGTTTTTGATATTTTTATTCAATTTGAGAGATTGGTTGAACGAAAATTTATGTAATGACTATACTATATAATCCTGATTACTGTTACTAATTACATTCGATGATCCTATTAGTCTTATGATTTATCTGTTAATGATGCATATTGAAGCATACATACATCTATACTATACATATCATATACGATCAAGGGTTATTCTTTCACATGTTGTTTGTTAATCTTTACGTAACTTAATAATTACATGCCTTTAAGTACAAATTTATCTTTATCTAACCAGAAGAGATACAAAATCAATTTCATACATTAAAATGCTCCTCCTATTCTGATGTCGGCTTTGGAGATTGTTGGCTTTGTCCCTGGACAAAAGGTCTACCCTGCGAACCTACACCGATAAACACCCGTGCTAAGCTATAAAGCTTAGTAAGGAATAAACTAATATATTGATAACCACTCACAGTGGTTATCACGAAGCATGCAACCATAATATAACATAAACTTCATATACTTAATTAATAAAGAATAAAATAATAATGAATGAATATAATACACTATTGGAAGGAATAACTGTTTCATTCAATCATAACATGAGAAATTATAAACTATATATGCATATCATTCATCTTATAAATTTGGCCTACTTAATTTCCTGTGGGTGTGGATAACAGGTGCTATGGATACCATAAGGTATCAAATATGTGAATACCAGAAGGTATCAAATCTGTGAATACCAGAAGGTATTAAATCTGTGGACCCATTAGGTCAAAACTATGGTCTCATTTAGAGACAAACTATGGACTCATAAGAGTCAAACTATAGCAGCTGCGACTGTAACCCTATAGGCATGCTTATCTATCCACAACCAAGTCTTTATATGCAAGCATAATAAATCATATCTCAAATTGTGCAATCATATCACTATAATTTAATTAAACCCAATAAATGAGAAGTACTATAATACTATTACTTTCATAGCATAAACAATGATCATTATAATATAGTTTATTAAAGTAAACACATACCTTCTATACTTTGAACTTGATTAATAAAATCTTGAACTTCTATCTTTAAATAAACCCTTTTATTTTAAAAAGGAGTATATTACTATATCCTTGACATTTAGGATGATTCATAAGCTTAGGAAGGGCTTAGGGTAGTCTATACCTCAAATGAAGTCAAAGAAATATAAGTATCAAAATACAGGGGAGGGTCACGGTTACTAACAATTCCTGGTAACCGTGAGCCCGAACTCATAATAGGGGTCACGGTTACTACCAATTTTCTAGTAACCGTGAGCTATGATGCTCTTTGGTTCTGGACTAAACATGAACTACCTCATGGTTACCAATCTTAGGGTAGTAACCGTGAAGTAGGGTTATGTACTCAGGTCACGGTTACTATGAATTCCTTAGTAACCGTGAGATAAGGTGCTCTTTACTTCTGTACCAAAGGGTCACTACCTCACGGTTACCAAGCCTAGGGTAGTAACCGTGAAGTAGTGCTACGAGAATGGGTCACGGTTACTATGAAGTCTTAGTAACCGTGAGCCAGATTACACTTAAGATCCGAACCGTAAATTTAGGCACCTCACGGTTACTATGAGATTCATGGTAACCGTGAGCCCTAAATCGCCTAGAGACCGATTCTCAGTCTCGATTTCTATAACATGTTTGACCTATAAAACAACAATTTAAGCCAAAATGGCCTTCAACAAAGTTGTAGGGCTACATTTCTAGTTTTCAAAACACCAAAGATCATCTCAATAGGACCTGTAAATCTTTAGATATTCTAGAAAAACCATAGACTGTTCATGAAGACGAAATAACAATCACAATTAGATTTCAATACCAATTTTCACTATCAATCAGTGAAAATAAGATTTCGGTTTCTTTTAACAAAATCAAGGTATACAAGTCTAGTTTCTATACCAACTAGATTTTCATCATTTGGACAACTATAGTTCAAGATATGAGTAAAAGTGTGCAGACTGGTCAAGTGATACTTAAAATAGATTTTCATGTTTCTCAAACAAAACTTGTTTATTTTCAACTCTAAACCTTCTAAGCTTGGAATCATCCATAAAATATATGAGAGAAACATTCAAGGTCTCTCTCTCATGACAAAGAAATAGACATACACACACAAAACCTAAGTTCCCATACCTTGTTAAGCTCCAAGTTTTCTTCAACCTTGAGTAGCCTCTTTCCCCTTTCTCTTGCTAGTTTCACCTTCTATAAAAACATAAGACATTTCTATGAAAATCCATCAAGCTATTCCATGAATCATATACATCAAAGAATAATAGAGTTACCTTAACACCAAAATCCAAAAAAATCTTTGTCCACTTTTTGACAAAACCCCAAGAACTATAGAGAGAGAG
This sequence comes from Excoecaria agallocha, assembly GCA_037975025.1. Classification (NCBI taxonomy): domain Eukaryota; kingdom Viridiplantae; phylum Streptophyta; class Magnoliopsida; order Malpighiales; family Euphorbiaceae; genus Excoecaria; species Excoecaria agallocha. Next base: position 68,034,222 of record CM075810.1, read on the forward strand.
GATGAGAGAGAATTTAGGGTTAGAGAGAGAGGTTGAAGATGAAGAGTGAAGAAGAAGGGTTGGTCGGTCATCTCTCCATCAAAATTATCTTCCTCTCCATTTCATTGATTGGCCCAAATGTCATTTTTAAGCAAAAATTGCTATTTGGTCCTTCAAGTTACTTTATTTCAAATTCTACCCCAAAACTTACCCTTTAGCTATGCAATTAGGCCCTTCTCTATACATTTATACTTAATTAAACATAGTCACTAATAATTAATTAGTGATAATTCTTCTAGGGTATACTGAGGGGCATTACAATTCCAAATCAAAATTTGATTTTTCCACTCTGACTGGAGGGGTGAATATCAAAAATTACATTCATATTTCAAGAAAACTGGTATCCTTCATCATATTGCTTGTCCATATACACATGAACAAAATGGGACAGCTGAAAGAAAAACTCGACATTTGGTGGATACTACTTTAACTCTTTTAGCACATGCCTTTCTCCCTTTAAAATTCTGGAATTTTGCTCTTGAACAAAGCACAATGCTCATAAATGTTTTGCCCAGTAATGTGTTACTAAAACAATCTCCTTTCGAAATTTTATTTAAAAAACAACCTAACTATTTGGCCTTTAAGCCTTTTGGTTGTGGTGTTTTCCATTGGCTTCAACCTTATCAATCTCACAAACTTTCTTTTCGTACAATGCCTTGTATCAATTTGGGTCTTAGTTCTAATCATGCTGCTTATAGGTTTCTAGATAAAAGCACTGGGCGTATTTACTTAGCTCGACATGTAAAATTTCAAGAGCAAATCTTCCCTTATGCCATGCAACCTTTTCCGTCATCAAGTGTTGCCTAAGACTCATCATGGCTTCATTTTACCAATTTGCTACACTCCACTTCGGGTCCCACTTCAATTTCCTCTTCAGGTATGATTCCTCCTCCTACTCATCCCCCATCACCATCCTCATCTACTTCATCACCTCACCACCCTCCTTCCTTTCTACACCTCAAAATTCATATCAAAACCAGGCCTCAATCTTGTTGTAGACTTATCCTCCTATAACTATACTACCCCTCCACCCCAAAATACACACACCCATCCAATGGTGCTTCATCCCACCACAATTGCTCCTCGGCAAGCCCTTACTAAACAAAATTATCTTCTTATTGAACCTAAGACTGTTACACAAGCAAAAACCATTCTAGAATGGCACAAAGCTATACAGGATGAGCTAAATGCACTCCTCCAAAATCATACTTGGAGACTTCTACCCCGTCCTTTGCACAAAAATATCATTGGTAACAAGTGGGTCTTTCGTATTAAACGCAAACCAGATGGCTCCGTCGATCGCTATAAAGCACGGTTGGTAGCCAAAAGTTATGCTCAGTAATCTGGGGTTGATTACCAAGAAACCTTTTCTTCAGTTGTCAAATTCACAACTTACGGACAATGTTGTCTCTTGCCACCATTCATTAATAGCCCATTCGTCAAATTGGTATTTCCAATGCATTTTTACATGGAAATTTAACGGATACTATTTACATAGAGCAACCAACGGGTTTTATTCACTCATAATTTCCAGATTATGTTTGCCAATTGCAGCGATCTTTATATGGCTTAAAACAAGCACCAAGGGCCTGGTTTACAAGACTCTCTATTTTTTTCACAAAGCTTGGGTTTATTGCCTTCAAAGTCGATTCTTCTCTATTTTATCTATGTGTTGGGTTATTAAAATTTTACATTTTAGTTTATGTCGATGACATATTACTCATACGTTCTGATCCAATAAAACTTGAGTGGTTTTTACATGAAATTAGGCAGGTATTTCTAGTTAAAGACTTGGGTCTACTCCATTATTTTCTCGGTATTTAAGTCCAATATCAACGTGGTGGTCTCTTGCTCACTCAAGAAAAATATTTGGAAGGCTTACTAGCTGAAGCATAGATGCAGAACTCTAAATTGTGTGCTACTCCTCTACCTGTATCCCCCAATCTCAACAAGAAATAGGCACATTACTTCTTCAACTTGAACTCTTTCATCAGCTCATTAGTGGTCTTCAGTACCTCACTTTGACCCATCCCGATATTGCATTTGCTGTCAATAAGCTAGTCCAATTTATGCATCAACCAATAGATGTTCATTGGCAATTTTTAAAGTGCGTGTTGCGTTACTTGCGTGGCACACAAAAACTTGGTCTTTTCTTTGCTCACAATTCCTATCTACAATTGCAAGGATTCTTAAATAGTGATTGGGCTGGCTGTCCTGATGATCGTCGATCTACTGAAGGCTATCTTGTCTATATAGTCTCTAATCTAATTTCCTAGTCATAAAAAAAAATCTACAATGGCGAGATCCTCTACTGAAGTAGAGTACAAGGTTGTTGCTAATGTCACAGAAGAAATTTTATGGCTGGGTTCTCTTCTTACCGAACTTGGTTTTTCCCATTCCCTACCAGCCTCTCTCTGGTGTGATAACATTAGTGCCATTTATCTCTCTTCCAATCCAGTATTTCATGGCCATACCAAGCATGTCGAATTGGACTACCATTTCGTTCATGAACAAGTCAGATGTGGTTCAGTTCTAGTCAAGTTCATTTCCAGTGCTGATCAGTTATCTGATGGTCTCACAAAATCGCTTGGTACACATTCTTTTCTCACATTTAGAGACAAGCTTCATCTTCAGCTTCCTTCGCCATCAGCTTACGTGGAGGTGTTAGAGAATGACAAAGTCAAAGCTGGTGTTACGTGAACTCAAATGCATGCTTATGTGATAAACTCTGCATGCTTAAGTGATCAACTCCAATACTCTGTTATGCTCTGTTTATCATTTCTACCGGCTTATCTTTATCTTGTACAACTTATCTTTTATCTTTATCTTGTAAAATAGTTTTATACAATTGTAAACTCTTAGAACTTATCTCAAGTGAAGTTATACTGAGTATATAAGTTCCTCATGTATCAGGAAAAAGAGTAATAAAAAAATAAAAGATTTATCTTCTTTTTCTCTTTCTTTCTTTCTTCATAAAACTTAACAGTGAACTTATCACATCTTTTATACTTTTAACCCTATTCTTGACTTACATCCATATACGTGCATCCCAATCAACCTAAATATATTTCCATACCTTTCTACCAAATTCACATATCAATTTCAACTAGATTTACTTAACACACATATGCATAAAAGAGTTGTATATTCCCATATATTAAAATGCTCAAAGCCTCTGTTCAAGCCTTGTTAGCCTTCTTCTCCTTCTTCTTACTGGATTCTCCCTTTACACATCATAATTTACACTTTTGAATATGCATTTTCTATAATTGTTTCAGCTTGAAAAATTGAAGACAAAAATGGGGTGAAGAATGAGACAATTCACCTTCATTGGTTAACCTCTATACTTGTTGGCATGTTTTGTGCATTAAGAATAACCTTATTTCTCTTTCTACTTTAGATCATAAATGGTACAAATACCATTCAAACAATTGTATAATTGAATTTTGAAAATGATCCATGGTACTAATGATGGTAAGATACAATCTAAGCTATATTATCTATAAGAATGTGTAGTTGAATGGGAAGCTATAATAGCTTTTAGAAGTAGTGATCAAAATCAGTCCTAGTTATGGCACTTGTGTACGTCTTTTTCGCATGAGTGGAAAAGGAGTTTCTTTGTTCATTAAATAGAATTTGCTGGATGGATACAAAAATAAAGCTTCGAATTTTTGTTAACATTGTGTGTTTGGTACACAAACTAGAGTGAAGTTTAGTAAGAAGGTAATGTACAAGACAAAGACAAGTTGGATTATATACATTCAGACTAATGGGCTCCAAACATAGTTCTCTCCCAGAATGGTGCTACATACTTTATGATGACTTTGATTGATGATTACTTGAGAAGGGCATGGGTGTGTTTTCTAAAAACCAAAGATGAGGCATTTCCAACAATTGTTAAAAAATCATATAGAAAGAAAAATAAAGCAATTTCGAACTAATAACGGGTTGGAATTTTACAATTCTAGGTTTAATGATTTTTGTGATAAGAAGGTTTTAGTAAGGCACTACATTTGTCTAGGAACACCACAATAGAATGGCATTGTAGAATACATAAACATAACACTTTATAACATAGCATAAAGTATATTTTCACATTCATGTGTGAACATGGACTTTTTAGTTGAAGCAATCAATACAACATGTTATTCGATCAATAGATCTTTATCCTTAATTGTTGAGTATATAACTCCTTTTGACATATGGTCTGGTTCATTTGCTAATTACTTAAATTTTAGGATATTTAGTTATCCTTCTTATACTCATATAAATGATGGTAAACTTGAGGTGATGGCAAAAAAGTGTATATTTCTAAGATATGTATCCAGAAGGAAAGGTTACAGGCTATGATGTATAGATCAAAAACCTCCAAGAATGATTATCAGTAAGGATGCTACTTTCAATGAATCTACCTCACTGGATAGTCAAAAGGAGAAGACAATAGAAGATACAGATCATGGTGTTAGCGATTAAATAGAGCTTGAGATTGATTCTCCACCAGCTCTGCCTAATACTTAAAAATAGATAAAGTGGAGGAGGTGCAAGATCTTGATCTGAATTATGATAATGCACCTATGAAACAACAAACATATAGCATCATAGAGGTAAAAAGACAAGACAAATTAGACCACCACAAAGATATGCAAGTGTAGTTAATGGAAATCTTCTTAGATATGCAAATCTTATGGTTTTTACTTTTTCAATTGTAGAAATTGTTAATGTGCAGGATTCTAACAGTTATAAATTATACGCCATTTTTAGCATAGATGTAGATTAATGGATTGATGCTATGGGTAGAAAGATTGAGTCTCTTCATATGACTCAATAGTGTCCTTTTGAGGGTAGTATGCAAGATAGAACGATGATATAAAAATTGATGATTGAAGGAATTTAAGCTAGGAGGACAATTTATTAATGTGGCTTAAATTTAATTAGGATCCTAATCCTATTGGGAAAAGGCAAGTAATATTCCAAAGTGGATTGGGTTTTGCTAATCTTAATATAATTGAGATCATTTTTGAAGCCTATAAATATACAAGTGATTAAGGATTTTGTGATATAGTATTGACAAGAGAAATCACCAAATTGGTGGTTTTAAGAATTGTCTCTAATCAAACTGGAATTATTCTTTGTCTTACCCATAGACGTAGGCATACTTGGCCAAACAATGTTAAATTCTTTGTGTCATTTTTCTTTTCTTATGATTATGCTGGTTAATTGTGTTTAATCTTAACAAATACATTTAAGCCCAAAATTTCTTATCATGGCTGCCTTTTAAAATTCAACTAAATAAACAACTAATCAGAGGTCCAGTCTTTAGATAGACATTGAAATATTACCTATATACCTATTTTTATCTTTTTAACATACATGACAAAAAAAATCAATATATAACATGATAATTTATGTACAAATATATACACAAAAACTCTTTTAAACTAAATTCTCTTTCATCCTCTATTGATTTCCTAAAGAAGATTTGGTTTAAACAATGAATACATAGTTAATAATACTCAAACCAAAATAGAGTTCCACATATAGGCTTTTATATGTCAAAAAAGTAATAAACCAAACACAAGAAAAGGTGAGCACACATAAAAAATTGTAATTACCATTTCTTCTGTAGTACTTCTTTTCTCCTTTAGGAAGGAATTGACTCAATCGAGTACTAGCTTGTAGCTTAGTTAGCAAAATATTCTTTAAAAGATTGATCTATAGCTTGGATATGTAAAGTTAATTGATACATAATTTGCAGTTTCAAGAACATCATGCTTTTTTTTAGTGGAATAAGATGGAAGAAAAAAGAATTGAAATAAAAATTTCTATTCATTTTTATTGTTTGGACATTAAAATGAATAAAGAATTCTAACTTCCTGAGAAAATATAAATTTCTCAATTCCCTTTTAATTTCTCAATAATTTTCCACCAAATAAGTGGGAAATGAGGGGAAATTTAAAAAATATAGAGAAAAAAGACTAAATATATTTTCAAATATCTTTTCTTTTATTTATTTATAGGTTAAAAATTTAATTTTTCTTCTTATTTAAGTTATACAACTAAACACAATAAGAAGATTAAAATTATTTTCTTCTCTTTTCTCTTTGTTTCTCTTATTAAAGTAAATTAAATTTTTCGAACCAAAGAAACAGTGAGAGAAGAAAGATAGGGATTATGACACATACTTATCCTTTTTTGAACCGAGATGACTATTTTTATATTAATCGGATCCCACTTTTAGGGATAGCTAGGCAAAGATCTCTCAACCAATGTTCTCGGTCACTTTGCAATGGCTAAGAGATTCAACTCAATTCGCTAAGTCTCAAATCTTAAAAAAGTACAAGACAACATTTCGGGGTATCCTTATTTCATTATTAGCAATCAATCTCGGGATGCATCTTTTTGGGCACCACAACGTACGTAGGTGTAAAAGAGTTGCCACCCAGTAGAATATTGAAAATTTTGTTATGAACTTATGAGTCCAAAACTAGAGAGAGTTTGAAACCTCATTTTTATTTATTCCCTTGGTTAATGCAGCATAATTGGCTTTTTTAGATTGAATTGTTTTATCCCTTTCCTCACTCATATTATAATTGCAAAAAAATAAATGGGCATTCAATCAAGCTCGAAAGCTATAAAATCATGGCATAAAATATCCACTAAACACTAAATAAGCATTCATAAAGTGGGTAGTTTTTTAAAGTCCAAAAAGCATTCAATCAAGCTAGAAAGCTATAAAATCATGGCATAAAATATCTATTAAACATTAAATAAACATCCATAAAATGGGTAGTTTTTTATAGTCTTTTTTGGTAGGAACATTGGTCCCCACATGTAATTTATGAAGAGATGTTATTATGAATTTGTTGGTTAAGAACAACAATTACTTGTCCCAATTTATTAAGAAACTCCCGTATTCATTAATTATACACAAAATCTTTTATATTATACAAAACTTGTTATTTACATATAATTTTTGTCATACAATAAGACATTTGTCATATTTTATCGATAAAAATTTTAATTATTTAATATAAATATATTTTATATGACATTAATCATTACATGGAATAAAATAATTTTTCATATTAAATTAAATAAGCTAAAAATAATATGTAATTATATGGAAGAAAAATTGCCCCAATATGTCCGCCATGTTGCACACATAAACACAGGTTATGTACAAAAAAAAAAAAGGAAATGAAACACATAAAATAATGTAAAACAACAACAAATAAACAAACAAATAAATAAGAGAAAATAAAAAGGGTTTTAAAATGAAATTTGGGCTATGACCAGCAAGTAACACCCCGAAAATTGACTCACACCTGCGATTAGTGAGTTATGGGTCCAAGCACATAAGATCAAAATATTTGTGAAGAAAGAAAACCAATCACAGCCGTGAGTCACTTCTGAATAGTGACTTTCTTCCCCTTTCTCTATATTGTTCCTTGCCAAAAAAAAGGGTTAAAATCCAAAAATATAGATGAAAAAATGAGGATAAAGACCATGGAAACACTTGAAAACAATTTTTAAACAAGTTTTAAAAAGGAAACAAATCAAAATGAGTAAAAATAAAGGATTTAACACAAAAAAACCTATAATATTTCTATCACACGCCGAGCAAATACCCTCAAAAGGGTTTCACAACTTAGATATAATCAAAATGACATGGAATATTTTTAAAGAAACTAAAGGTTGAGTCTAAAGCATTCAAGAATGAATGTATAAACTCAAATCACTAGAAACTATGCCAATAGGAAAAAAGTTTTATAACATTACCTTCAGAATACTTTTCTCAAACGAATAATAGAACATCGAGTTCCAAGAACTCTTTTGATAGAAAACTTTAAAACCAAACTCAACAATGAAAGCTTGGAGTTTTGAAATCTTGGAAAGGCAGGATCAATGGAAGCTTTGAAGCTTGAAAGTGATTTAAAAAGAAAAACTAAGAATTAAAAGCAAGAAGCTGCCCCTTGAATCATTCTTTTTTTCTTCCTTTTATATAATTTTCAAGTTCGCGGGTGTAACATGCAAGTTGCGAAGGTGACTCACAAGTCACGTGTGTGACTTGGCCATTGAAGCCCATTTGGGTGTTCTTTTTTTCTTCCTTTTTAATAGGGGTGTGCATCGGTCGGGTTCGGGTCAACCCGACCCGAACCCGAATAACCCGAGACCCGAAATTTTAGAAATACTCTCACCCGAACCGACCCTACTAAACTGTTGGGGCCCTACCCGATTAACCCGAGTAATTTCGGGGCCCGACCTGAACCACCCGAACAATCCAATTATTAATTTTATTTTAATTGATTAAACTGAAATTTTAAGTAAAATACAATTAAATACCATAAAATATATTATAAAACTATAACAAAACAATTATAAAATTACAACAAACATATATTGCATAATAAATCATCACTAAAACAATAATAAAAATAAACATCCACAAATAACACTAACAATAATTAAAATAAACGTCAAAAAATGAACATAAAAAATCAAATTAAACATCCAACAATAAAGAAACAGTAAATTCTTGAATTTGGCAGCAGCAACTCTGGAAATAAAGCTTGTATGTCTTTTTTGGTTTCTTTATTTAGCTCTGGAAATTCTTGATTCCTTAAAGCTTGTATTCTTGAACATATACAGAGACAATTTGTATATATTATATTTCCTTAACGCTTGTATCACTTATGAGGCATTATTGAATATATAAATAAACAAAAAGATAAAGAAAAAGTGCATGATTAGTACCCATATATAGAGTCATGATTTTGCCACACCCCATACGTACCGACTAAGCATATATTATATTTCCAGTAATTAAGATTCTATACTGGATTATGTATTAATGGATCATGATGAAAATATAGTTGAGTAGAAAAATTTAATTAAAATGTATAATTAACCAGAATGTTCCATTCTCTTCCTCTTCACATACACTTTAGAATCCTAAAAGCCAAACACAAGCTTTAATGAATAATTAATTAATCTATATACTGCTCAATAACAAAAATAAATCAAATAATATAATTTTACTTAATTCAGGATCCATGAACACAAAATCAAAATGAAGTAAAGCTTGAAGGAAGTAAAAATCTTCAAGATCCATAAACACAAAATCAAAATGAAGCTAAATCAGAAACCAAAAAGATTTTAACTGACTTGAGCTAACAGAACTGAGCAAAGCAATAAACCAAATCTATTTTTCACAGTTTCCTGTTTTGCACACCCTACATAAAACTAAGCCGAAGCCCTAAACTTAGTGATCACTGAAAAAGTAAGCCACCGGAAAAAAAATTAAATTAGAGTGATACAAAACTTACGACTTCAAAATCAAATACAACAGCTTGATTTGATAATTTAATGTTAACTTTGAATAACAAAGAATAAAGAAATCTCATAAAAAAAATCATAAAAACAATGACTAAGGCTGCGTTTGAATTGACTTTCACTTTGTTTGAAAGAAATGTAGCAAAATAAGGTAGAAGTACAGAAATACACAGACTTATAACAATACCGAAGGAAGCCTAAGTTCCGGCGACGGCGGCGGTCAAACAATCTTAGGGCGGCAGAGAGGAGGGACCGAAGGAATGAAAATAGGGATTTTTAGAGGAGACGGCGAGAGAATGAAAGGAAAGTAGGGTTTTTTTATTTATATACTGGGTGGTTGGTCGGGTTAATCGGTCGGACCGATTTTTGTGGGGTTTTCACCCGAACCGACCCGAACCCAAAAATTTCACAAATCTCTCCCCGACCCGACCCCTACAACCCGATTAATCCCACCCGATTTCATCGGTTCGGTTCGGATTTTTCGGGTTGGTCGGGTCGGTTTTTGCACACCCCTATTTTATATAATTTTCAAGTTCACGGGTGTAACATGCAAGTCACGAGAGTGACTCACAAGTCACGTGTGTGACTTGGCCATTGAAGCCCATTTGGGTGTGAGATACTTAAAAGAGGAAATTACCCCAAATATCAGATTTTTATCCTTTTTTGTCAAAAAATACTGTAACGCCCTTAACGGAACAGTTCACTCCGATATGAACTTGTACGCTATGCCTGAATTTTTTTTTACACCGATAACCAATCTTATACAAACACAAGTCATCGAAAATTTGGACAGCATAATGGCTACCCAATTAATGATCTCTTGAAAAAAATCAAACAATACACAGCCTTCAAGAGGCACAATAATTTATCATATTCAACAGATACATAACATTTCATAAATCGCATACTAATCATAATCCTTTACTGACATAACAAAAATTACTTTTAATAAAATAATAATTCAAAATACAGTCAAGACTTACTATCATTAGCTGAGTATATACATGCCAAAAATACCAAAAAAATCTAGACAATTCTTTTCTTCAAGCTTCCTTCAGCTGTGTACTATGCTCCAGCTTATCTTCAGAACTTGCACGCAGTAAAAACTACGTGCTGAGCACTAGATATGCTCAGTGGTAACTACCAATCCTAGAATTTCCAAACTTCGCATAATTATCATATTTATGCTAATTTTTACGTTAACTTGTCAATTCTTATTTTGTCTTATCAACATTCCTTAATAATTTTGATAGTATTTTCAGTTCATCAACATTATTATTATTATTATTATTATTTTTTTTTTTTTGGCAAGCTTTTTACTTTGGTTTTAAACAATTCAATTTACTTCAAACACTTCCTTTCGTAAATTTCAATTACAAAAGTTATGTTTCTTTTCTTATTTTTACTGTTGCTCTTACTTGACTTAACTTTGACTTTTTCTATTCATTTTTTTTAATCAGGTCAATATAAATATGAGTTCTTTGATGATTTACATTATTATTTGCCATTAAAATGACAAATTTTCTATTCAATACTTGATTTTTTCATTAGTCACAATTTATCATTTTAATAGCAAACCTACAATTTTTCTATTCATTTCTTTATATCACTTTGGCCTTTTGATTTGTTTATTAAAAGACAATCATTAACTCTTTAATATTTAATATTCAGTAATATTATTACTTAACAACTTTGCAATTAAATCTTTATTTCCTGATTTTATTACAAAATAGTAATGTTTAATTTACTTATTGTAATAATCGTCATTTCTACTTCCTATTTGCAAAATGACCAATTTATTATTAATAAGCTTATTTTTACTTTTTAAGCTAACAGTCAATGTACATTTAATTAATTTACACTTATTTTGTTATTTTTATGAAAAAATACATTTTAGCCTCTGCTGGACGTAAAACTTCATTTTTAAACAATTTAGCTTTTAAATAACTATTTTACCCTTTTATAAACATTTCTTAATTAATTTTCTCACTGTTTATACTTTCTGGGAAAATTACTATTTTGCCCCTGAATTTATATTTTCTTTCACTTTAATTTTTTTTTCTCACGATTAATCATTTATTTTCATTATCTTTTTATATTTTTAGCATTATACTTTCTTTATACCCCCAATGTAATATGATATGACTCTCAAATAGGATATGCGGGACATGGACTCAAAGGTCCCACTGATAGAGAAATAACCCTTAAGGGGCCCTTTCTCCAAAGAGCATTGCACTAACACTTTCACTTTTATACTGAAGCTGTGGAGATCAGAGATCCTACTCATAGCAAAGCAAGTTGCCATGACTTGCACCGCGATATAGGGTGTCCCTATGGCTAGCCAATTATATCCTGAATAAGAAAATCACTACCTGGCTATTGCTAAGGGCAAAAATAATCAATTAATTTTCAGAATGATTTTTAACTTCAATAAATCTTTAATTTCTTCCATTTTTCTTTAAACAGAATACTTTGTCAAACATACTCTTTTTAATGCTATTGACCAGACAATAACTTTTTCTTTTCGATTACTTTTTCTTTTCAGTCACTTTTGCGTGAATTATTTTACAATAATTCACTATTAACATTTATTATTCTTTCGATTTTAAACTACTTATTTTCTCAATATTTTTTTATTTTGTGAATTATATCAGGATCATTCACTCTTTTTCTTTCTTGACACTTTTTGAATTATTTATTTATAACTCAAAAATTTACTTTTATAGTCATTTAATTTACTTTTTGACTTTTGACTAATCTTTTACTTTTTCAGTCTGAATTTGCAATTATTTAGAATTCGGAGTACTTTTATACGGATTGTGAATTATTTATCATAATTCACCATTTTATTCGAATTATGAATTATTTGATAATAATTCAATACAATTACTTAACTTACTATACTTTTTAATTTCCTTAAATCCGTCATTTGACTTTTTTATTCTTTTTATACGCAATATAAATTAATTTACTAACTTTTGCTTATTTATTGAATTATTTTCCAATAATTCAATATTTTCACTTAAGCATATTCAATATTTATATTTCAATAATAGTCTCATAAATCACATAAATTCTATAAAAATTTATGTGAACAATATTCTTCAATTATTATCATTTTTACTCATTTTATGAATTATTTCATCATAATTCATCATTTACATTATATACTTATATTTGTCCTTAGCTTTAAAATTCTTGAATAAATTCCATAAATTTTCTAAAAATTCATGGATATTATATTTTATGTTGTACCTTAATTTATGGCTTAATTTCATCAAATTGCCTATCGTACACATTCTTTTTCTTTAACAATAAATTTTGGCCCTTAAGGAATTTCTCCTTAAATATTTATTTTAATTTAATTAATCTTACATTTAAGCTTAATTAAGGTTCAATTGCATTATATTTAGGAAAATTTTAATATACATACATTTTTCCAATTTTTCCTTACTTACATATTTAATAAATATTCTAAAAATATTCACATAATTTTTATAAATTCCGCAAAAATTTATACATGCATTATTACACATATACTATTAAATTAAGCCTTAAAATCACTAAAATACTTAACATATAATTTTTTTCTTCCTCAAGAAATTCAGCCACTTCAATAAAATTCCCTATAAATTTTTTTCATTCAAATTAAACCTTCTAACACACTTAATTAAGGTCTAATTACACCATTATTCAATCAATTTCAAATTTAATCAATTATATAAATTTTTCCTTAATAAACCCTAAGGAAAATTATTAAATAAAATAGAAAATACTAAGATTTAGTAGTCACTAACCTCAATCTTGCCATTAACATTGCACAAATATCATTTTCCTAGCCTTGAACCCATGAAAACCATTTTTTCCCAAAATTATCTTCCATGGCTGAAATTTTCACCTCATTTTTCACCAAGATAAAAATCATTTTAGCTCAAAATAACCATAAAAATATACTCTAGGCACCTAAATCTAGCTATAGGTACCTTGAAATTAAATTAAAAACCAAAGATTTACTTACCTTATTTTGACCTCTATGCCTTTTATCATTGTTTTCCTTAGCTTTCCTCCCTTTAATCTTTGGTTTGAGATTAGATCCAGCAACTAGAGAGGCTGGAGAACATTTCATGTGCTTGGATCAAAGGGAAAAATGAAGAAAAGATGATGAAAAATGGTGGAAAAATGAAGAAATATGATTTCGGTGGGAAAGGAAGAAGAAGAAACTGATTTTTTCTGCATTCTCACAATTTTTACTGTTCATTCCTCCTATTTATAGTGCTGATTATGGGTTTGGGTTTGGACTAATTTAATTAAATAAAAACTAATTAATTACCCAATATTGATTCTAATTAATTTCTTTCACTTCTCAACTTCAAATTATTTCAAAAATAATTTTATAATTTTTATCACCCCAAAAATAGGTTGTACACAAATTTTTAGCTCAATCGGAGTTCATTTTTGGTCCGGTTCAATTAAACCGGTCCAATATAAAAATACCGGCATTACAGAAAAATTTACTTTTTGCATCCAAAATAATCTACATATTATTTTAGGTTTAACTGTAATTTTTGATAATTTTTGGATTCCGTTTATTATTTTTAAATATTTATTCAAATTTGAGTCAGTTTCCCGATAATAAAAATTAACTCGTTAGTTTTTTCATATTTTTGACTTTTAGAGATTCATTTGACCTCAATTTTACTTCAAATTTCAACCACGGACTCACCATGACCAATATTATCCAATGGTCCAATAAAATATTTTTTACTTTCGGATGTATTTTTTAGGCCGAGAAATACTATTCATTGTTGGAAAATATTATTCACGGCTAACCCGGTGTTGAGGCCATTACAAATACATTCCCCTTTATAAGCTTTCATAAATCTTACTTTTTAAATTTTTATTTTCAAAAATACAACTTTTTCCACTTCCTCCTTCCCTATAATATGCTTGAAAAGTTTTGCATGTTTATTATAATTTTTGATTGATGCCTTTCAACTACTAATGGTGCTAGAGACTCGAAAAATGGTTGTTTTATTTAAAAGAAAACATGCTTTACTTTGTTGAATAGAATTATTTCCCTCGTCATATTTTTCTTTAAAAAAGAAGACAAACATAAAAATGGTTGTATGGTTTTGTTCATTAGATTGTCCGGCCTGGTTTATGATGCCTTCTATATGTGTGTACATTAGTGCTGTTTATCGGGCTAAAAAATATCATGTTAATTGATTTCTATTTTTTACATGAGAATGTTTACGCTTAATTGCCCTGTTTTTGTAGTTTGGTACGTTAGCTCGAATGCTTCAGGCTGATCCACCTCTAAAAGCTATCAAAGTCACATTGTCAGAGGGCTCCTTTGGTTGGGGATGAGCTTATTGCTTATGAAGAAGAGCAGAAGCCGCTGAAAAAGGAAGAGGAGTTAAAAGCTAATTTGATTAAAGAGGAGGAATCAAAGGCATCTCATGGGCCTGATAGCAATTTGAGTGATCCAATGGTCAAGGATTCTAACAGTACTCATGCTGAAGCAGATGATATTCCTTTTTTCAAATTTCTGATAAACTTTGCAGTTTTGTTTTTTGGGGAGGTCATTTTAAATAATATCCTTTTGGTTATATATATATATATATATGTCTAAAGCCCTACTCTATGATTGCACCATGCAGCAGGTGGTTCTTATGGGACTGGATACCAAGACATATTAATTGATGGATTTGTTCAACCATCTACTAGTGTTGCACCAATGTTTCCATTCTATGAAAACCCCAGCGAGTGGCATGATTTTTGTGAAGTCATAAATTCCGATGATTATGTAATTAAGGATGATGACATGGACCACAACAATGCATGTAAGTTTTCTACTTGGAGCTATTTCCAGTTGATCATATGATTGCTACAACTCTGTTATCTGGTCAACTAATTTTCTCTGTCATCTGTCATGTGTTGTTTTTCTCCATCTATGGCTGCTGATATCGTTAATGTGAATGCTTACTGCTATATGATGCAGAGTGGCAGTCAGGAAACATTGTCAAAGATGCAACTCAAACATTGTTATTACCTGATAGTTCAAATAGTTGTTTAGCAGATTGTTCAAAGAAATGTGAAAAGAATTCCAAGGTACCATTAATATATAAAGCTCTTTGTCCAGAAGATTGTCCCACACAACCTATTACTGGTGGTAATTAAGCTTCAAATTTATTATTAATAATTCATTTTAATTTACATTATCATTCAATAACTTTATATGTGTGTGTATAAACACGCACTACTTAATTGTCTTGGTTCTTTTAAATTGCTTGTACCCTTTAATTAGGCTAATGTACACACGACATATACAACTAATACATACTGTGTATACATGATGCACATATTGTGTATATAGCTAGTACATACGGTGTATACAACAGGTACACACTGTGTATACAGTTAGCACACACTATGTATATATGATATACATACTATTTATATAGTATGTACACACGACGTATACAGCTAGTACATACTGTGTATACATAATGTACACATTGTGTATACATGATGTACATACTGTTTAAACAGCTAGTACACACGGTGTATACATCATGTATACACTATGTAAACACTAAATATGTATAGTAATCAAGTTGGAGTTCACTTTTACTTGAAACAACATCCAATTAAGATCAATGTTTATAATAATAACAAAAGTAATACATAAGTAACAACATTTATAAATTTACCAAAATGAATCTGCAAGAGTAACAACAACAGAAAGACAAAACTTGAGCAGATGAAATTCTCATTGGTGGCCAATTTTTCTTTTTTCATTCTTCGGGACTGGGGTTTGTTGAGTCGAGAGAGCACAGCATTGACTTGCTCTCTCTCCCTTTGCAAATTAATTAGTTTTCTGTAATAGCCTAAAATTCACTTTCTAGAATTAAAAGAAATATTTACCAAATTGAATACGATCAGTCTCTAGATAACTAGAAAAATAAGGCATTGTGTGGCAATTGCTCCTTAGAATCATTTAATGAATATGAATTCTTAAATAAAAAGTAATGTTTGTTTTTATCCAAGATTCCATAGTTAGATTTTTCCCCCATTTTTCTTTATTGGTCTTGGCTTGATGAATTGCTAATGTATGAACATTGCTCTCTCTTTTTCAATGTGGTTTGTTATACATGTGCTTCTCTTACTTAGTTGGGATCTCTCTTCAAGATATGGTTAATCAGGTATTCTTCAACTTAAATATTTTTTATTGCTAAATTAACGCTTTGTTTCATAAACATGATATAGAAATAAAATTTTTAGAGTTATTGGTGAAATTGATGTAGGGAATAATTTCACAAATGATGTTGGACAAATACAATATTCCCATTTATGCTCCTCCTTTAGAGAAATTAAAGCAAGTGATAAAAAATGAAGGCTGCTTCGAAATCTACCGAGTAGAAGAATTCGAGCTGAGGTGGGATGCTAACTTTGAAAATGGCA
Source organism: Excoecaria agallocha (assembly GCA_037975025.1). Lineage (NCBI taxonomy): Eukaryota > Viridiplantae > Streptophyta > Magnoliopsida > Malpighiales > Euphorbiaceae > Excoecaria > Excoecaria agallocha. The sequence continues at coordinate 68,051,058 of CM075810.1, forward strand.
ATAGAGAATGCTAACTTTGCATTTTAGATATAAATGAAGTTTTTTTTTTGTTAAAAATATGAGGTTGTTTTTATTTTAAGAAGAATATAAAAAAGTTTTATTTTTTGAAAATTATAAGTTGTATTTTTGTTATTGAAATTTTAAAAAATTTTATTTTTGAAAAAATTATAAAAGTGTTGTATTTTATTTTATTTTTCTGTATATTTTTGTTCTTAAAAAGTGGGAGTGACTTGGCTATTCAAGTCCAAATTTGAGTTTTTGCCCTCGCTAAGCGATCCGCAGGGCCTGAAAGCCTAAAATCCTTCTGAAAAAATGTGAAAACATGGAGAGGCCTTACATCTCTCCATTCCTTGTGTTTGTAAAAGAAATGCTTTGCTTATTAGATAACTCTAACAAAAATCACCTTAGGACCAGTATCTACAAGGACAAAGGAGTAGGGACATCAAATTTTGCAATTTAGCTAGGGATATTAGGGACTAGAGTGGATAGATAAATATAAAAATGTAAATATATTAAATATCATGTCAAAATGGTGTGTTTTAAGTAATTTTGTTGGTTCGGTCAATTAGGTTTTTAGATTCTACTAACCAAAGTGAATTACATTATAATTAATGGGCATCAAAACCATAAAAAATAAATGCCTACTTTCCGAAACAAATAAATTTTTAGCAATAAAAGAAATGTCAAACCCATAGAGATTGTTAAGAATTTATTTCTTTTATAGAAAAAATAAATAAATAAAAATGGGGATTTTGGATTGCAAAGATAACTAAGCTAAATTGAACAAATAAACTAATTAAAATAAAAATAAATCGAATAAAATCACAGAAGGAACAACTCCAACTAAAGGTATAATCTTGATTCCAGTTCATTACTTGATCATTAATTTAAAAATAAATTCCAAATATTTTCCAGTAAACCAATCTAGTTGTTGAAAAGCTTTTAGCAATCAATCTTCCCTCACTTCTAAACTAACCAAGATTGAGCACACTGATTAGCCCTAACTATCAAACAACAATACAATATGATTGGCAATTGCATGAGAAATACTTTGTTCATTTAAGCTAGATTACACTCTTTCATAGAAATAATTGATTACTTGGTGGCACTCAATCACTCTAGCTAATTTACTACTAATTTTCAAATTTAAAGAAACAATAGTGAATTAATTTAATCTGAACAACAATATATTATCCCAATAATTGCACAATCGTGAGTATTGCAACAATTAAACGAATAATAATAGCATGAGATAGTAGGACTCATATAAATATTGAAAACAAAAAAGAAACAATTAGATCAATTAGATCTCATAAGTATAGAACTAAAAACTTTATTGTTCTTCAATTGGAAAATAAAACTAACTACACATGTTCATGAATGGAGATGTAGAGATGAAGAAGACAACCTTTAAAGACTTATAAAATCGTTCTCCTTCGCTAATGAATAAAAGCACTCCTTTAAAAAGACTCCAAACTAAGATAAGACAGATAAAATAACATAGGAAAATACTCTCTAAACAATTACAAGCTTCTTTCCTTCCAAAAATATGATTTTCTTATTAAAAACTCTAAAATAATTCTACTCCTAAAAAGGAGCAATCAATCTCGATCGTTCTGTCCAGAGGTTGTATAAAACCCCGACTCTTCTTATGGGCACATTATGCCCATAACACCCATGGCAGCAAAAGTTTCAGCACTAGCTTCAGCTCATTATGCCATAAGAATTTGTAAGATAGTGAACTGTCGATGTATATTGCCATTACTTGAGTATACATTTATACAATCTACAGAAGTATTAACTACAGAAGTAACGTGTACAGATAGAGTCAAATACAAACAGAGATGGAACCAAACACAAACACAGAGTTGGACACAAAACCAACATTGAGTAAAAGAAGAGTTTTAAGCCGAGAAGAACTCTCTCTCTTTCACTCCCCCACAAGCTGAAGAGGGAGAGCATGAACTCGCAGCTTGTCTCGAAGAAGATGAAAATGGCCTTTGGACAAAGGCTTTGTAAGAACATCAGCTGTCTGGTCAACCGTAGAAATGTAACGAACAATAAGTGCTTTAGACCTTACCTTGTTACGAACAAAATAAAAGTCAATTTCCAAGTGTTTGCTATGTCGATGGAAGATAGGATTAGCAGTTAGATAAACTGCACTGAGGTTGTCACACCAGAGCACCGACGGGTGAGACATGAGAAAACCAATTTCTCCCACAAGCATAAGCAACCAACTAAGTTCAGATGTAGCAGAAGCTATAGACCGATATTCCGCCTCTGTGGAAGATCGAGACACGGTGCGTTGTTTGCGAGAGGACCAAGAGAGCAAACAAGAGCCAAGGAAGATAGCAAAGCCAGTCTTTGATTTACGATCATCAAGGCGTCCCCCCCAATCCGCATCAGAGTAACAATGCAAACGAGATAAATCTGTCTTGGAAAAGAACAAGCCATGATCAATCGTACCCTTTAAGTACCGTAAAATACGCTTAACAGCACTCCAATGATTCTCAGTGGGGGCATGCATGTACTGAGAAACTTTATTTACTGAGTAAGAAATATCAGGCCGTGTAAACGTAAGATACTGAAGACGACCAACAACACTGCGGTAATGACTAGGATCCGAGAAGGCAGTGCTATCATCAAGAGCCAATTTCTCAGAAGGATTTTCTGGAGAGGAGATCGGCTTGCAGGCAAGCATGTTAGCCTTGTCAAGCAGTGCTTTAATATACTTAGACTGTGTCAAGTGAAGACAGCCAGCGGACCAAGTTGCTTCAATGCCCAAGAAATAAGATAATTGGCCCATGTTTCGAATAGCAAACCGTTTTTCAAGGAACACAATCAATTGTTGAAGAAGCTTGGAATCATTCCCAGTCAGAAGAAGATCATCAACATAGATTAGACAGTACAACCGCACATCACCAGACACAAAATAGTACAAGGAACAATCAGTTTTAGAGCCAACAAACCCAAAGGATTGTAAGGTTGAAGTGAGCTTTTCATGCCATATACGGGGAGCCTGCTTCAACCCGTATAAGGATTTTTTTAACTTGCAAACATACTGAGGATAAGAAGGATCTTCAAATCCCTTTGGTTGTTCTATAAAAACTTCTTCATGAAGATCACCATGCAGGAATGCATTAGAGACATCCAGTTGCTGAACACGCCACCCAAATGAGACTGCTAAAGTAAGAATCAAGCGGATTGTGGTGGGTTTAACAACTGGACTGAAGGTGTCAGTGAAGTCAAGCCCCGGTCTTTGATGAAACCCCTTAGCCACTAAGCGGGCTTTGTACCGATCAACAGTGCCATCAAGTAAGGTTTTCGTCTTGTAAACCCACTTACAACCAACAATATTAGCATGAGGTGGAGCAGGAACTAAATCCCATGTGCCATTAGAAATAAGGGCCTTATATTCTGCGGACATAGCTTGGCGCCAGCAGGCTTGCGTGGCAGCTTGAGAAAATGTGGTTGGATCAGCTGCGATGGCATGAGTGACCAGCGCTTTAGGTTTTAAGGACCCTGTCTGGGATCTAGTTGTCATGCGAGGTGGAGGAGAAGAAGCATGTAAGGACGGGGCAGCATGGAATTTGAGGTAGAACTCGATGCAGCAGCAGGAGCTGCAACAGTTGCCAGAGGTCCAAAGGAAGTCAAGTCAACAGCAAGTGGTAGTGGAGGTGTTTTATGGAGGTCAGACAACGCATCAGATGATGGACCAACAATAGGAGGCAGACTCAAGGTGGAAGGGACAGGTGGAACAATAGGTGGCACAAGAGAGGCTGAGGTGGATGAAGGATAATTGGGTATCTGTGGGGAACTCTCAGCAGGAGATGGAGCATCAGTAGTGGGCAAACTCAAGGTGGAAAGGCCAGGTGGAACAGCAGGTGGCAGCCGAGGAACAGAGGTGGAGAAGGGAGACTTGGCTGGCTGTGGGGAATGTTGTGGCTGCTGGGATCTGCCAGATGGAGTGAGGAGAGGAAAAGTTATAGCTGGTGTAGGCAGAATTGGCGGGACAGAGTTATGGATACCAGGAGCGTGCTCATTGAGTGCCTCAAATGGAAAATCCTGTTCAGAAAAGAGCACATGGCGTGAGACAAATAATTTATGAGTAATGGGATCATAACATTTATAGCCCTTATGCAATTTGCTATAACCCAAGAAAATACACTTAGTAGAACGGGGTGCTAATTTGTGAGAAGCATATGGACGTAGCCAAGGGTAGCAAAGACAACCAAAAACACGTAATTGATCATAAGAAGGCATTTCTCGGAATAGCTTATTATACGGAACATCAAAAGAAATTGTAGAAGCAGGAGTTCGATTGATAACATGCACAGCCGTATCAAAGGCATATGACCAAAAAATAGCAGGTAAGTGAGCATGATTAAGCATAGCAAGACCTGTTTCGACAATGTGTCGATATTTACGCTCAGCACAACCATTTTGTTCCGGAGTGTAGGGGCAAGATGAGCGTTGAGTTATGCCGTGTTGAATTAAATAATTTGTAAGTGCACGGAACTCGCCACCCCAATCAGCCTGAAACGACTTGATGGGAAGACCAAAAAATTTCTCAACGAAGGAACGGAATTTAATGAATGTGGAAAGTACCTCAGACTTATTTTTAAGAAAGTAAAGCCAAGTGTATTTGCTAAAATGATCGAAAAAAATAACATAGTAGGAGTAGCCATCATGAGATGTGATTTTGGCTGGCCCCCACACATCAGAGCAAATAAGTTCAAGGGGTTGTGAAGCAGTAAATTGAGAGGGAGAAAAAGGCAACTTATGAATTTTACTAACAGAACATGCATGGCACAAGGAATTATTATTATTTTTATCAAAGGAAGCAACAAGTAAACTAGAATCTAACAATTTCCTAACAACTGGAATAGCAGCATGTCCAAGATGAGCATGCCAAGTAGACACTGACGCCAAATGAGCTTGAACAGGAGGAGAAGGAAAGACGGGAAGGTAGTAAAGTCCATCCTTACTCTGGCCGCGCAATAGAATTGCCTTCGTTGCCAAATCCTTAACCAAAAAATAGTCAGCAAAAAATTCAATAGAAATACTATTAGAATTTGTTAAGGAACGAACTGAAATTAAATTTTGAGAAGCAGAAGGAACAAAAAGAACATCCCGAAATTTAACAGAGGTTCCATTAATATTACAATCAAAAGAACCAACAGAGTGAATTGGAAGTTTAGATCCATTACCTAAAGTGACTTCTTCAGGCCCATGATACTCGGAATGAAGAGCAAGATTTTCCAGGTTTGAGGTGAGGTGATGAGTGGCACCAGTATCCATAACCCATGGTTGTTGAGAGGAAGATGAGGTGGCTGCCAAGTTTGATGCTGGTTTAGATGTAAAACGCTGGTCTTTGGTAAGTTTGGGAGATGGACAGACACGGGAGAAGTGGCCTTGACCTTTGCAGTTATGACAAATAATAGAGCTGGTGTCTAAGGGAGTAGAAGATGTGTTATTAGAGAACGAATTCTGAGTCGACAAGTTACCAGAATAAGAGGATCTACCACCCCGACTATGTCTGCCACGACCTCTACCCCTTGGGTTATTGGTTCGACCAGCATAGTGAGCACTTGGGGGGAAAGCATCAACAGGATTCTCACGTGCTAATTGAGCTTCTTCAATAAGAAGCAGGCCATAAAGATTGTCAAAACTAATTGATTCCAACCGTGCCTCAAGAGCACGCACAAAGGGTCTATAAACATGACCCAAACCTGCCAAAATACAATCAATAAAATCATCATTAGCCATAGGATGTTGGAGAGCAGCTAGTTGATCAAACAGACTCTTAGCTCGCTGCATATAAGTCGTGATACTGTCATTCTCACGCTTCAGTGTCAATAATTGCTGCCGAAAATTTCGAACTTGTGGTCGAGACCCGATAGAATATGCGGCATGAAGCTTATCCCAAGCTTGTTTCGCCGTTGTTGCTCCAATTATCTGTGGCAGCATATTTTCAGAAATTGAAGAAAAAATCCACGACAAGATCTGATGATCTTGCTGCTCCCATTGTAGAAATTCATCATTGTCGGATGGAGGGGCTACACCATTGTCAACGTGAGAGAACAAACAACAGCCTTTAAGAACAAGTGTGAGCTGTGTTTTCCATAATAAGAAATTTGTGGAATTTAGTTTGATAGAAAGATGGTGAGAAAGGTTTGAAGAAAATGACATTGGCACAGAATTTTTTGAGGTTGAAGACGTTGAGAAATCAGCAGTGGTTGTAGACATTCTGAACTGGTGTTTAAACCAAACTCAGCTCTGATACCATGTAAGATAGTGAACTGCCGATGTATATTGCCATTACTTGAGTATACATTTATACAATCTACAGAAGTATTAACTACAGAAGTAACGTGTACAGATAGAGTCAAATACAAACAGAGATGGAACCAAACACAAACACAGAGTTGGACACAAAACCAACATTGAGTAAAAGAAGAGTTCTAAGCCGAGAAGAACTCTCTCTCTTTCAGAATTCCATAACGATAAGTTATGATACCAAATTTCCAAAATAATGAGATTAAGTTCAAATATCATCTTATTCCTTTCCAAAATAACGAGATTAAGTTAAAATATCATCTCACTCCTTTCAAACTCCTAAAAATCTACCAAGAACAAAAAACATAAACAAGTAAATCAATTCCAACAATATTTACTCCAAAATTATGTCAATAATAAGTGAATTATATGTATTCTATGGCACTTATAACATTATTCGTAATTTTATTTTTATCTTCAATGAGATAGATAAAAAAAATTAAACAAAAAATCCATTTAGTTTGATTCAATTTCGAATTTGGTTGGGTTATGCACAACCCTAATTTAAGGTAACCAAATAATGGAAAGTGCATTGAAGTAAATTCCTTTTATTTCACTCCAATTTACCTCATTAAAGTAAATCAAAATTTCTCCTTATTTACTTATCCAAACATAGCTTTAGAGAAGGGAATTCTTTTTTTTTTTTTTTAATATATAAGCCATAAAAGAAATATTATTGAAGAAATATATGATCTATAAAATCTTTCAGCTACATGTACAAATTAGCATAATTAGGCCATCAAATTATAGCCTCTATTACTTGTTACTTTGTTAAAGCATCAGCTATGTCACACAACACATTCAATCCTATTGAAAATGCTAGTAAATCTACAAGGCCCGTCATCCCATAATATTTGCAACAAGAGACAACATTTGAGGATGCTGGCCCAGTTTATTTTACATGCTTTCTTGTTTTTCTGTTGTAATTCAGGTGAAAACAGATCATGGCATGTTTTAGTCCTAATGATATAGATTACATAATTACGAATCGCAGAGAGAATGGTTGTGCATTACTCCTGCTAAATCATCTGTGGCAAGGAAAGATTCCATCACCACTAGGCTTGAAGTTAAGTTTAAGTCAACCAATTGATAGTTCTTTTAATCCCAGATTTTGGGCTGGAAATATGAGCTTTCGAGCCATTGATATTTATAATTCGTCAAGTACATGTTTGGTTTTTCTCATTGAAAAGAAAGCTTTTTTCTGTAGCTGACTGGCTTACATGTTTGCCGGGCAAATAGTGTGGAGAATCACTGGCTAAATAGCTGGCCAATAGATTGAAAAATGTTGCTCAGACCTTGTTAACAAATCACGCTTACAGATATTCATTGCAAAATTTTCTGTTTTGTAATTTAAATCATCTGATGATGTAATTTTTGTTCTATTTATAACAGCTAGCAGAGCCAAACTTAACTAAAAATGGGGCAGGTGTGGCATTTTAAGGTATCCCTTGTTCTATAGTTTGCAAAGTTCACAAATATTTAATCGTTTTTTTAATCATTTAGTTTAAGTGGGTTTTTAACTTGTGAGGAATTGTTTAAATGTTGGCGTTTATTGTTATCTAAAACTCTCTGTTTCTTTGTTTAAATGCAAGCCACTTGAACTTCTTTGACTAATTAAGCATATTTATGTCACATTTTATGTTGTAAGTTATTTCCTCTACCGGCGCCATAGTCTATGCAGTGATTGCCTCTGGAGCTAGTATACAAGAAGCCTTGCAAGCTACTAAAGTACTGGTTGAAGACTGCCGGCAAAGAGGGACTGCATTTTTCCTAGTTATTAATTTTTTTTAAAAGGAGTTATATAAACAATATTTTTGTTCATATGATGGTTTTTTTGGGTATTAACTTTTTATTTGTATTCATTACAAATTATATATATATATATATATATATATATGTTGAGATTATTATTTATATGACATTTTTGGGTCTGAGGGCCAAAAGCTTTAAAATAATCTTATATAGACATCCAATGAGACTAATCGCGCGAAAGTCCTTCAAATTGGAAGCACCAGTAACTTTTGGAATTACGGTAATGAAAGGAGTTTATACCTCTTGGTAAAATGCCTGAATCAAGGAAACTTTGAACCATATTATGGAAACTTAATTTCACAAAGCTTGTTAAAGAAATTTTCTAGCAAAAGAGGTCAGTTAGATTCAACAAAGCTTGTTAAAGACATTTTCTAGCAAAAGAGGTCAATTAGATTCGTTTTCTTTGCAAAGGCCTTCATAAAAAGAACAAATTTTACCTTCGATATCATTCGGATCAGTTACCAGTCCTATAATTACCGTCTGAAGATGGCTTATATGGTTCTAATCATTTCTCATATATAGAAGCAGCTAGATGTAAAGGGAATTCTTGTAATAATGGTTTGGGGCCACTTTTGCTGCCTCGTTTTCGAGCTTCCTTCCTAAAAAAAAACAAACATTTTTGATACGCCTAGTGTAGGCGGCTTGTATGGGCCACCGAGAATTTTGTTGGCGGTAAAAGAGATGGTTACTGGCGTAAGATTTAGGCATTGAGTGGAAATTCAGGGTAAATATTGGTCTGGAAGAGAATTAAATTTCATACTCATGCTAGCAGAGTGAAGACTGGTATGGAAAGAGACAATTTAGTTATTAACTCCCTTGGAATAACATAATGGTTTTATAGGAAAACCCCTTACCTAATCTCAGAAAAACACTAAATATGGCTAAATTTTTAATAACGTAAAAACTATCTTTTTTACGTCAATTTACATAATATTTACTTACCAATATATTTAGATATCCCAAGTTCACTTGCAAAACTAGACTTGTCCAATGGATTGGCTCATGTAGGCGAAGAATGGATCACTTTGAATTTCGAATCAGATTGGACAGATTTTCGAATCATATTTATAATAATTTTTTATGTCATAAAAATTTTTCAAATTATTTATTTTTTCTTGATTATACATTATTATGTTTCAATAAAATGACTTATTCTTAAGAAAAAATATATATATATTCTTTTAAGAGACTAAGCGGTGACTACTAAGATTGAAATAGAAATAGATGTTTCAATTTAGTTTTCCGACGGACTGAACTCGGTTCCTTGAACCAAATTGAATTAAAAGAATAAAAAAATCAGATTTCTATTATTTTAGGAAACAAATGGAACTAAACTTTTAAGGAGCTCCAAACCAAACTAATTGAATTATATTTGGCTAGTTCAATTTGGTTCTCTTGGTTCGGTCATTATATATATATAAACATAAAATAACCTCATTGTTTAAAGGTCGATCTTTCAGTTCTTTCAATTTTAGATGTTTTAGAATCGAATTGAATTGAATAAATCAAACTTCATAATTAGAATCAAACTGGATGAATTAAAATTGAACAATCAAACCAATAGACCAAATTATCTATCGTTTAGTTCGAATGATTCTCCTTCGATTTTATACAGCTCTATATACATGAATATATATTTAGATTATATATTAATATACTATAAATTATATATTTAAATTATAATTTATATAGTTATATAGTTAAAATTTAAAATTCATATATATATATATATATATATATATATATATATATATATATATATATATATATATATATATATATATATATATATATATATATATATATAATCAGATAACAAAAATAAAATCCGAGAACAACAACAACAACAACAATAATAATAATAATAACAATAATAATAATAATAATAATTTCATATTTGCGATTGTTGACATCATCCTAATTAGAGAAATATCTCATCCCATTTATCTTATAATTTATAACTTAATTGTGTACCTTATTTTTCAATTAAATTGGCAAGTCTTACCAATTTAATATGTAGAGTTGGAGGTTTGTATTTGTTGAAGCAAAAAATAAAAGAATAGATGTTAATGTGGCCCCTAGCAAGTAGGGAAATGAGAAAAGTGGCATTTGCTCGGGAGCTCCGAGGCAAGAGAAGGATCTATTCCGAAGGAAGGAAGCAAATGAGAGTTGACATAATGACAAACGCAATGCATATCAGCATGAGAGAGCGCTGAGCAACAGTCACTTGTCGGGGTAGCTGGATTTGGATTGGTTACGGCAGGCTTGCAAGAGGCAAGGCCACTAATCGGCATGTTGCACACAGTAAATGCATATATCAAATTACTAGATCCAATTACAAGTAGCACGAACAAAATCGTTTTAACTCCTTCCATTTGCCCAAGCTCCTTTTTTTTATTTTTATTCTTGTGTTTATTTTGTATATGGGTTTTGGATTTATTTTCTCTATTATGTGTGGGTGTTTATATAGGAAATGATAGGGGTGAAACTATATTTATGCAAGCTATTGAAAGCATGGATTATTCAGTTCCAGAAAGAACTTGTTTTGACTAATAACAATCAACCGATATTCTAGTATATATGCCAAGATAACAAAAATGGAATCCGAGAAAATGCATAACAACCGTTGACATAATTAGCAACCCAATTAGAGAAAAGTCTCATCTCATTTCTCTTTTACTTCAGAAGTTAATTGTGTACCAATTTTCTAATTAAGTTGGCAAGTCTTACCAGTTCAAACTGTAGAATCGGAGCTCTTTTTTGTGGAAATAACAAAACAAAAGTTGTTGCTTTGTTAGCAGCTTTAAAAAGGAAAATATGGATGACTTGTTCATTTTAATTCTAAATATTTTTGCTTTGAATTCAAAAATTGACTAGAAGGATTGAATTCAATTCAATCCTTCTAGCTGTATTTAACTATCAATTGACTGACCATTAAAAATTTATCTTTCAAGAATGATTAGTTTTTGTGGGACATTGACAATTTTGTTGGCGGAAAATACATAATTTTGTTAGTTGTTGCTGATATACTGGCACAATTGATAAATTTGCACATGACATGCACTTTAGAGCCAAGTTATATTGGTGATAGAGAAATGGATAACAGAATAAACTAAAACTTTAATCGACTATACACCAAACTTATATTTTTATGCAATTTGAGGAGTTGTATAAATTGTGGTCTACAAAATGGAAAATTAAACCAAACCTTAAAGTAGTGCAATACCCAATTTCTTTCCTTCTCTTTTTTTCTAATTGAACATATCGATTTAAAAGAAACATTAAGTGTAATTAAATAATATTTTGCAAAAAGATAATTAAATAAAATATAATTAATTGAAACATATAAATCTATTAAGTATTATAAAATAATTAAAATTTTAGTTTCATATTATTCGCATTTCTAAATGATAATACCTGATATTATCATACTTTGATATGGACCAATAGCTATAGGCCTAGTCTAAGTTCGGGCCTAATTGTTGCCCATCAGTCTAAATGCCCATTAGCCAGTTGCATTGATAGAGTGCCCTGACGATTTGATCGGACCTCTATTCGTGTCACCTCGCATTTCACATCAAGCAAGCCACAAGTTACAAGCTATCAAGTCAAATACCTTAAATTTGCCAAATGCATATATGGATGATCTGATATTCAAGTACTCTACACTCATAGGTTCAGGCCATCTAGGAACTATAAACAGAGAAAGGCTTTCAAAAACAAGGTATCACACACATGGCTACTCTTTCATCGCACTTTCTCTGTCTAAAGTCCTCTCTCACTTAAGCATCGAAGTGCTAATTCCCTACACACCGTGTAACGCCCCAAAAATTTGGATTGATTATAGTTGGTAAATAGTACATTTTGGTACTAATTTGCAAGGATCGATTATTAAGAATCCGATATAAGTTAGTATTGTTTTCGGGTTTTAATTTAATAATTGTTAATTAAAACATATGATGAAAATTAATATTAAATGATAAGAATAAAAAGGAAGAAGTGGGTAGAAAAGGAAAAAAAGAAAAAGAATGAGGAGAAGGGAGTGGGGATCGGGGAAGAGAAGGAGAGGGTGGAGGGAGGCGCTGTCGCCGATCAACGGCACCTGCGTCGGCGATCGGCGCAGCTGCCACCACCTTCTCGCCGTTCCTTCCCTCCGGCAGTGCCTGCGTGGTGTTTTTCTTCTTTCTTCTTCTCTATGGTCGGATCGATTTTCTCGTCGCTCCGGTGTCCAGCGGCGGTGGTTGGTGTCACGGAGACTACCGAAAAACTCCCTGTGATGAGGCGGATCTTTTGGTGCTCGCCGATCGTCTTCACTCGCCAGCAAAGTGGAGATCGGAACTTGTGGCAGCCAACGATTCCAGGCTGCTTTTTGACCAAACCACGACACCTTGGGGCACGTGAAGGCCACTGGAAGGGTACTAGCGGCTCTGGCAGCAGGTGGGGAGCTTCGGTGGAGCTCCGGCAAGTCTCCGACGAGGCTTCGGTGGGGCTTCGCGAGATAAAAAGGAGAGGGGATTTTAGGCTTCGACTAGTCGGTATGGGATACTGAAATTTCCTCTTTGAAATTTAGTTACGTAAATTCTTAAATTATTGGAAATTGATTGTATTTGTAAATGTTTGTCTTATGTGTTTATATTAACAGAGTATGGGAACTAGATTTAAACTGAAAGGTATATTGTGGGAGTGTTATGGGAACCATATTTCTCTCCTTATATATATTTTCTTTAAGGAGATTAAAGCTTAGAACTGGCATTATACATGAGTAGCTAGTTAAATCTCTTACATATGGATAATTTGAGTTTTAATGGGTTAAATGGGTTGATTTTAAGGCTTAAGGATTTGCAAAATTAAAATATGCTTGAAATGAAAAATGAACATGCAACTTAATTAAAGAAATTGTAAATTTGTCGAGTCATTGATTTATCTCTTGTTATTATGTACGATTTAACTTAGTGTAAAGGTGGCATAGGAATTATTAGTAAATGCTAACGGCATGTAAAAGTTATTGACATATCTTGAAGATATTAATTAATAGTGAGCTTAAGATGTGATTTTAGTAGAATTTCAATTAAAAGTCATGATATAAGTTGAGATTTAATGGGTTGTAAATTTGAGATTTATTTAAGGATGCTTAAAGATAAGATAATGTTTTGTGGATAGAGATTTAATGCTGGAAAGTGAACAATGGTGAATTGTTATAAGCATGCTAGATGATTTTGAGAAGGGAATGTAAAGTGCATGAATGGTTTTTGTTTTCTTGAGGGAATGATTATAGTTGCTCAGTCTTTTTCCTATTGTATTGTGGACCCCAACCTTAACGTATATTCCTATGAATTTATTTTGATACAGTTTTTAGTACGTTATAAGTAAGATAGCCTCCTTAATTACTTAAGTTAGATATATCTATTTCTAGTGACATCAAACATAAGGAAATATAGTAAGAAAATGATGAGAATAAACCAAATTAGTTGTGGCATAGTTTTTAGAATTTGGAAAGTATGGTTGCTATATATGGATACAATATTGTCTTAACTTATGTTTATAAAGTTTTGGTCATATCATATAGTAAGAATTCACCATGTTATTATGTTAGGGGAAATTGAATTGAATAACTATTGTTTAGGTAAATTAGTAATCAATATGATCTAATAGACTATAAAAGAAAATTATGGTATCATGGAAAAAAATGGCAGCTAAATGCTATGCATTTCCACATGTTGGTTTAAATAAATGTATGTTTTACGATTATGCATCTAGATAGGTGATTATGATATTGAACTTATATGCATGTATAGATATTAAGACAATATGAAATGGCATAATATATGCATGTATAGATGTTAAGACAATATGAAATGGCATAATGATATGCATGTATAGATGTTAAGACAATATGAAATGGCATAATGATATGCATGTATAGATGTTAAGACAATATGAAATGGCATAATGATATATGGATTTATTCTATAACTATATGGTTTGATAAAATTATAATATAGTAATATGTCGCTGTTATAATCATAAGAATTTATGTTAAATAGTCGTAGTTGCTATCATTTCATACTTGCTAATTTAGTAAAAGAAAGGTGACTAGGATAGGAGGGTTAAAGTCTTAATAAAGCAGTAATTAATCAAGTCAAAAGAAAAACATAAAAGGTTACTCTTTGGAGATAGTTAAAGTTAAGTAAAGTTTTATTCTCATTTCTTGTTGAAGAATTTATACAAGTATTGGGTTATACATTATTTTAACTTCATATATGCTATTATCTTTCATGATGCATCTTGCTAAGGTATTGAACAAAGAAGTTACTTGACACACAAGAGATCATGATAGAATATAAAACAGTTATTTGGGATTCACTAGACTATAGGTGAAAACTATAATGTTATAACATAAAGCAAGTGAGAATGTAATTAGTATAGTAACTAGTTATTGGTATAAATGTGATAAATTTACCTTTCTTAATATATTCTTGTATGATAATTGAATAATTATTATATGCATCATTATAAATGGAGTGGATATAGTGTCATGGTTATACATTTATGATAGTATGAGAAACTGATGATGAAATATGCTATGCTTTACACATGGTTGCCTTAATAGATGATTATTTTAATGATATAGTTATATATATATAAACATGATATTAAATTTATATACATATATAGACATCTCTATTAAGGGTAATACATTGAATATATGTATCGAATATAACATGTCTGATGATGAATTAAGTACAGTGAAGCATGGGAGATGGTTATAATGAACTATACAGGTACGTCCTTCTGTAGTGATTATTTGGTTATATGTTGACTCATATATCAATGGTTTGAATAATTATATATGAATTCATTCTTATAAGCATAAAATAGTCAAATATGAACTATCATAATTAGTACAAGTATCGTTAATACATGACTATTAGACTGTTTAAAATAATTTGAAAGAATCTATATATATAGTAGATTCCTTGGATGACTGAAGAGTAGTTTAAAGATAATTTGCTGAATTATTGTGAAATAATTCATGACATCAGTGAACGATGGTTCACAAGCTGTACAAAAATATTGAAGATTCTGAATAACTATATTCTCTGGATTGAAAAGAAATTGAAATGATATGAAATATGATAAATGTATTGAAAATAAGTGATCTTTTGTGCCCTTAGAAAATAGTCTGGCAGTAAAAACTAGTTCAGGATATAATTGGCTAGCCATAGGGATATCTGTACCGCGGTGCAAGTCATGGTGACTTGCTTTGCTATGGTAGGATCATTGATCTCCATAGTAGTTATCTGTATCTGTTATCTGTATCTGTTATCTGTTCTGTGAAGAAATGGTCCATTGGGATTATTTCTCAGTCTGTTGTGGCCCTGTGGGGTCCACATCCCGTATATCCAATCTGAGTATTTCTGTCGGCACTGTTCTAGGGGCCTTAATATGAAAATAAGTTAAAAAGTATAAAAGATAAAAAGTGTTATAGTTCAGAACTAATGTGCATAAGAATTGTCCTCTTGTATAAATACATCAAATGGATAATAAATTGAAAGTTATAACATTGATGAGCATGTGATCCTTTAATTCTATATAAGCATTATGTATCTATATATTTATATATAGGTATGTTTATCACTCTGTTATCGGTCAAGTACATAGTAGATGGCACACTATTGTATTAAGTAATATATTGTTCACCTTGTTAAGATTATTTTAATGATTGCATGAACGTGAATTGTGAATGTATACTATGTTTAAATGATGTAGATGTATGAAAGAATTATGCCAGATGTCTTTTATGGTAGCAATGAATGATGCATTGATTACTGAGTTATTAAGTTTTGTTGCCTATATGAGTAAGATGTTCTGTCGCTTATGCTTGTAATTTATGGCTGAATGTAAGAACTGAGATTTAAGGAAATTGAAGGTACAAACTAGAAGTATTATTAAATTTGTACTTGTATAATTGATGTTATGTGTTCAAAAGATTATCTTTAGATTACTGTTCCCCACTAAGCTTTATAGCTTAGCACGGGTTTTGTTATCCGTGTAGGTAGCAGGATAGACTTGTTTTTGGTTAGACAGCTGCTTCGGCTCAACCATCAGAAGAAGGGATCTAGTTTCGAGCAATTCATCTTTTGAGGTTCACAAATGCAGTGAGGCAATTTTAAATGTAAATTGCTTTTTAATGTTGGAGTTTTATAGTGGTTTAAGAATGTTATTTGTAATATTGAATCATTATAGGAAATATGATTCATAATGAGAATGGATGTATGAGATGCATGTTGAAATTATTTTTATATTGTTGTGCCCCTAATGGGCTAAGGAAATTGTCTGATTTTTAGGTGGATTAGATGAGTTTTTAGACGTTATATTGCCGAATTTTTATTTGGACAATCATAGTTTTATCGGCTTAATTTATAAGTATTTCTTTTGGACAAGCTTGGAGTTGTAGGTTAGTTAAGATTCAAAAAAAAATTTCCGGCTTAACACTTGTTTCTGTCAGATTGTTCAGTAAGGGTGTTACACACCGGGAGTAGTCTTCGTCTGTTTCATAGATTGGCTTGCCACGCTCGTAGGTCGGCCTAGTCGTTTCTTGCCTTCATCTTCCTCTCTTTATAAGTTATACCAATCCAAGACTTATTAATTGGTGCTTTCATTGAGAGATAAAGATGGATAAATTGCAAAGACATAGCGACAAACCCAATAGACAAAAGAAAAATAAAAGAGAAAGATCTCATGCTATAACCAATAGAACTTTGCCAGAGCTTTACCTATTTTTGATGATAAGAAGCTCTTCAACACTGTTAATCAGCTTGATGACTCCACTCCTAACACTTCTAAGGACCTCAAAGCTCTATTGAAAGGCTTTGGTGGAAAGCTACAAGACAAGCTTTTACATTCAATTAAGAAGAATAAATAGGCTTAGGTGCTTAATGAGGATTATGAAGCAAAAAGTAGGTTGAGGAAATAAGGAGGAGCCTAACCTAGAAATTAGGGAAAGGGCATTGTTATTAGTGAAGGAAGGCATCACTTGGGAACTTACTCAAGCATGTAGGAGCACAGTTATCAAGGCAAGGGTAAATGGAAGTTAAATCCCCCTAATATCTAGCCTAATGATAGTGGCAGTTACACAGAGGAGGACAACAATTATCTACCCTTACACTCTGGTCATCAGGAGATGCATGATGATCTATCATTTATAAGCACTCTAAAAGATACAAGGATAAAAAGGATGGTCCCATTGCCAATAAAAGTGACAAATAGTTCCTACAATCCATCAAAAACTTTAGCTTAGGTCACACATGGGTTCAGTAGGAATACTACCTTTCTTTATTGTCCCCAACATCTATTTTGTGAAAATCACTCAGGATGGCCTTAAGATCTTTGGCTATCATTGGAGTGGAGTCTGATTAGGTTATGAGCTCATTATTAAACCTTGGTAAGAGATTAGTAGCAAGAGGTCTTACTAGAGACCTCGGTGGAGATTTGTTGGACTCTTTCTTAACTTGGGATCTTAGTCGCCTTCTATCTCCAATGGGTTGATCCCTAGTTTTTGATTTTAAGTGTTCCGACATGGCTGCTATTATTCCTCTTAATGAAAGTACCAAATGATGAAATGGAAAATATTAAACTGAGGAATGACATGTGAGCTAATCGGATTATTAACAAACTAGAACTTGTAAAGTGGCTAATAAGGTCAGTCCGAACATTAGCACTCCAAAGCTTAAGTTAGTAAGAGATTTAAAGAGAGAAAGCAGAAAGAGTCTCAAAAGTGCAATACTTATAGCCTTTAAAGAATTAGGCTATTTATAAGAGATAATACCTACTAAGTAGAGATACTCGAGTGGAAGTGGTTGGTAGGCAAAGGGTATGGCCTTACAGTGATTTGGCTGTCCATACCTATTGATTATGTTAGTACGATTGACATAGCATAGCCTTGTCAAGCCGATCGAATTTGGCTGTGGCTAACAGACTTGATTTGATAGGTTGCACGTGTCCAATAGGACTTATCTCATATGGGTTATTGTCTAATGAAGTGGGCTTTGGACTTCATGGGTCTTATATAAATGTATCTATTATCATTTTTCCCCTCTCCAAAACAATTCGATCGGGCCATAAAGCAGCAAAGAGATTTTGGCGATTACCTTAAGAGTTAAAATTTTAATTATTATTGAGATAAGTGACATTTTGAATAGTTGTCTATCATAATGAGCAACATTTTGTTAGATGTACCATTAATTGTGACTCTTTATTTAGTGTAATGGTCTTTCAGTTGATCAATCCTGAGCTTACACGTGGCAGAGGAATTGATGAGGCTTATCAAGGATTGGGTTTAACTTACAGAGGAAACAACTATACCCTTATAAATAGGTTTTTTTGTTTTACTTATCCATTTTTCTCCAAATTTCAAAATTTTCTCTTTGGACTTCACAAGTTTTGGCTTCATGTCTAAAAAAGACACAAGAGATATGGGACAAGTTAGGTCACCGACCGAGGAATTCAGTGAGTTCAACTATTGTTTCACTTTTATAAAAATGCTCAATTCTTTTCCCTTTTATCTTAACTTTTCTTTTTGAAATCCTTTCATATTTGATATTTATGACTTCATTTGTTGTAATATAATAGGCTTCACTTGTTGTAATAGGCTTCGTAAAAGGCTATACGCTGTAGACACTGGGTCCCTAGGTAGTCTAAATAAATGTTATCCTATAAGGAAGAACTATTTGTATTTCATATGAAAAATGAAAACTTTAAGCTCCAACATTGATTTCCATTATTTTTTAAAATGATTTTGTGGGTTTTTGAAGTTAGATTCCCTAGAAATTTGAACCATTTTTATGATAGACGGCCTCTGTCATTGATGGACAGCTATTTATAGCCATTTTTGTCCCAGCCATCTTTTAGCATACAACTTGTCTTGGTTATCCTAGCCTATCCGTAGCTCAGTGATAGACGGCCATCAATCATTGAGTCACGGCCATAGATTATTAGGTCAAATTCAAAGGTATCTTTGGAATTTTCCAATCAATTTTAACTGTCGACCATCTATCAATGATAGACGTTCGTTTGTGGGGGTTTTCAGTAATCCTACATTTTTCAGTAGAGAAAATCTTAGATAAAACCTATTTTGGAACATCAGATTTGAAATGGATATTAAAGGATGTTTAAGGTAGATTTATGGAATTTTAAAGTTGGAATTATCTTGAACTCTTCCCTTCCATATATAAACAAAAATATGGGGTTTTCAAAGGAGGGACACATTCTGAACTTTGGGAAAAAAAGAGCTACCAATTCTTGAGGAAGAGAAATTCAATTATCTATTCTTAGGAATATTTGCTCTCTCTCACTATTTTCTCCATAAAGAAATACATTCTTTATTTCAAAACATGGAAACCAACGGATCAAAGTTCTAGCCATGATTTTTAGAGTCACAACACATCTCCTGAGGGTAATATTCTGGGGATGATTTTTATTTTTATCATGTCATGAAAATATATATGCTTTGACTTAATCTTATGTATTTGATGTTAATGCCATGATTTCTCGATTCGATATTAATATTTAATGCGCTTAAATGCTTCTGTAAGTTTCATAATGCCATGAATATGTAAGAGAATCATAAAGTCATGTAGAAAAGCTTGTTTTAGGTTTCTCATTCCACCATTAATGCATGATAGCTTTCTCAGTTAAATTTTAATTTCATGTTAAATTTACTATTCAGCATGAATTAAATGTGTATTTGGCTCTCATAGTTAGATTTGGCATGATTTAGAACATAGATTATTCATGATTAGGTTAAAAATAGATTTTGTTTGATAATTGCCTACTTTTACTTATTCTACGTGTGATATACGGGAAAAATAGCCCAATAAATGCCTGTCAGAATGTCACAAACTTTTCTTTCCATCCTATCCCTAGTTTTGTCAGGCTATATGTCCTTCATTTATGGTTGTCAGTAGGTTATTCTTGGTGTTGTTTTAGCTATTTTAGGTTTATTTTTCATGTTTAATTGATTTGCATGTTTATTTGTGTTTTTAAATGGTAATTTGATTCAGTTTCATGTTTTTTATATTCTATTTTGTTATTTTATTTCAGAATGCATATTTATTTTCATTTTGCTTTGTTATATGTCCTTATTTGTCATGATTCCTAACTATTCATTTTCTTTGCGTTTGTGAGCAAGTAAGATTTTTTACATTGGCCTTTTTTGAAGAGATTTGAGGTTGGAGGGCCTTATTATTTTTATTGCTTTATTTTGGATTTGTAATAGTTTAATAATAAATAATTTTTGCACTTTAAAATATAACAAACTTAAAATTATTTTTATTAATTAATTTGGATTTTCTTAATAAAACAGACCAATATCCAATTTTCTCCTAAAGATTGACCAAAAAATGATAAATCTTTATTTTATCAAATTGGGATCACTCTTTCCCCATTTACTAAAATATACAATGACTCTTTACCCTTTTGTAAAATATGCACAAAGAAACCAATGTTTCCATAATTAATGAATACCTTGCTTTATGTATGTCATTTTCCTTTTTTTTTTGTTGGACAATTTGCTTATGTAATATTTTTATTCTTTTTATTTATTTTACTTTGTTGCTTTCTTTCTTTACTTGATTGATTATTTATTTATTTATATTTATATGTATTGTGTGAGAATAGAGATAGTGGATTAACATTAAAAATTCATTTGTAAAAATAAGTTGATCGAGGTACAAGTAAGAGTGATGTTACGAACACCATCTCTGGTCTAGGCATCCAAAGTTATAATTATTTTGTAACGTTCTATTAGGTGGCGACTTCATGATATCTACCTCTTAGGCCCACTTAAATGCCATTATAGGAATGACCACTAATAATAAGATTGGGTTGAATCCTTTTTCTATTGCAAAGTGGCCAATTTTACAGATTTTATAAACCTCATCCAGTTTCGAACTCTAAAAGTGGGCATTCGATAGCAAATTCGAATTAAGTGAGGTTCGGCATATGTCACATGCACCTTTACGAAGAAATTTTGGTTTAGCAGGACAAGCTATCCCAAATGGCTCGATTGAAAAGTTAGCTAAAGGCTGATGTCAAGGCACTCAGCAAAGAGTGTAAGGATCTTAAGATAGAGTATGAAAAGCTCAAGAAGCTATATGAAACTGACCTTCAAGCAATCTAATTGGAGCATTCCACTCAGGTAGTGAGCCTTTTAGCCCAAATCGAGGAGCTTAAAGTCAAGTTAGCCTCTATGATGTCTATCAATAAAGACTTTTAAGCCAGATTAGATCTTATCTACAAGTCACACAAGAAGAGCTACTAGCATAGAAGAATCAATTGTTAGGCCAAATGACTCGGGCTCGAGATGATCTCATCACTTAGGTATCGTTTGCTTATGAGCAACATTAATCAGCAAGGATATCAGCTTCCTAGAGGATCTAACTAACTGGCCAAAGGTTCCTCCTAAGGATGAGGATGATGATAAGAGTCCTTTAGTTGGAGATAGAGATGGGGATAGAGATGCTTAAGAATAATTTTACACTTGTGTTTTTCTTTTACACATTTTCTATTTAAGGATTTTGATTATTAATGAAAAATCGCACCTTTGTATCCAATCATTCATTTATTTCCATAAATTTTTCAGAGTGAAATGACTTTAAATTTTATTTTAAAAGTTAATAGGCTTTAAATCCAATCATTACATGGATTGTTACCATTTTAACTTAGATTTAAATTCATCGAGTTAGTATGCATCATAATTTAATAGTTTTATTAACGATGGTGGCTATTTTAACTTGGAATAAAAATGTTTGAAATAAGAGTAAGATCTTTCGTTTAGCAAAGTATTAATTTTGTCGATTGATTTAGTCGTGATCGAGATTTTATTCATCGATTATTTTAGTCAGAAGGTGAGATATTACAACTCAAAGCAACACATTATGCCATATATTTTTTCAAGACTTCTACATTCCATTATCTGGGGATGTCTGACCTATCTAAGACTCTGATCTTATTGGTGTTTTTACTCAAGACTTTGAAGATTTTATAGGGCCCTCCCCAATTAGACATGAGCTTTTCAACCCCTGCATTTCTTGATTCGATATCAGACTTTCTGGGGACTAAGTCACCAACATTAAAGGATCTTATCTTGAATTTGCTGTTATAGTACTTGGCTATCCTCTATTTGTAAGCCATTATCTTTACATAAGCATCTTCTATTCTTTCTTCTACCAAGTCCAGATCTTATCTTCTTTCCCATCATTATCTCGATCGAAGTAGAAAGTCAATTGATAGGAGGGAATATCGATCTCCACCGGTATGACAACTTTGGATCCATAGATAAAAGAGAATGGGGTTTGCATGGTTTGAGCTCTCGGTAACATTTATTAAGACCACAAGATATTTTGTAATTCTTTAGTCTAGTTACCTTTAGCTTCTCCAAACCTCTTCTTTAACCCTTTAAGGATTGTTATATTAGAGACTTCCATCATACCGTTGCTCTGAGGATGGGTGACTGAAGTGAATATCAAATGGACATTCAGATCGGTACAGAAGGATCTAAATGTCGTGCTGTCAAATTGTTTACCATTATCGGTGATTAACAACCTTGGTAGGCCAAACCTACAAATAATCTCTTGCCATGCAAAGTTTTTCACCCTTTCTGCGGTGAATGTAGCCAATGGCTCAGCTTCTATACACTTGAAAAAGTGGTCGACTTCTACAACTAGAAACTTCATTTGTTGCTTGCCTTATGGAAATGGACTTAAGATATCCAATCCTTACTGCTCAAATGATTAGGAGATTCTAATTAATTGCTGCTCAGATGTTGATTGTCTAATTATTCTGCCATGAATTTGGCACTACTGACACCTTTTGACCTTTTTTTGGACATCTTTGAAAATGTTGGAACAAAAATATTCAATTTGTAGAACCTTTCTGGTTATCATCCTACTTACTTCATGGGCATCATAAATTGCTTTATAGATTTCCCTCATTATAAAATCTCCATCTTTCCTCAAGACACATTTTAACCAGGGATTATTGAACATCTTTTGGTATAATTCATCCCTAATTATGGAGTAATTGAGTGGCTTTCTTTTCATCTATCTGGCTTCATCTTCATTTTCAAGCAATTCTATTGACTGTAGGTATTAAAAGATCGGAGTTGTCCATATGTCCACCTGTTGATCTATCTCCATTAGTTTGGCCTCATCGAGGGGCATTTCCACTGCAATGATATCATCTTTAATCAATTCTTCATCTAAAGCAATAGTCTTAGCAAACCTATTAGCTAACTAGGTTTCTTTTTTCGATGCTTTCTCTAAGCTCCATATTGTTCCAGCATTCTTTAGCTTCTTGAGCTTCATTCTGACCTTGGCTAGATATTTCTTCATGTTCTCCCCTTTGGCTTCAAAGCTTCCAAGCACTTAACTTGTCACCAACTGTGACTTACTTTTTCAATTGGATAGTCTAGACCAGCCTCAAACCTTGTAAGAGCATTTTATATTATGCAATATTGTTGGATGCTTTAAAGCTTAGCCTTATTGTGTGCTTGACGGTTATTGTAACACCCTTTATATATATATCCTAAATTCATCTTACATTATTACCATTTCAAACACTAATAATTTTACTATTCAATTAAATGAAATTTCGGCAACATAATAACTTAAAATTCATGCTACCCAAACCTGCAAAAGCTTAATTTTACACTCCCAATATCATTCCCTTAACTTCAGAACTTCAATCAACACCACACCATTGCTATAATTTCAGCTCAACACAATCACAATCACTCAAGCACATTTCTTATAAAGCTCATTCACGCAACTCACGTTAACACGATTTGGTTCGAACTTGAGATGTCAATTCTCAAGCTTCCTACGTATCCCATTTAGGGAATCAAAACCACGTAGTTCTTTAACTCTGTAGTTCAACATAACATTTTAAAGTTTTATTTAATCCAAATTAGGAAAACATAGCTAAATCTACATAATATCTATATTTAAAATCAAACTTCACATAATAATGCAAATTCACAAAGATTTATTATCATGGTATCTCCATTCTTATACTTACTGCTATTCTTTTCATTTCAAATACATATTGATTTGCAAACTTCTACTTTCTTAGTTAATTCATCAAATTCACACAAAACAAAGTTTTAACCATAAATGCATATGAAAATAATAAATAATTAACCCAAGAGATAGAAGTAGCAACAAACTCAAAATTTTTGTGAATTTATGCCTAGAAATCAAGTACTAAACTCTTATATATACACATTTTGTCATAATATATATTGTGACTATCTCTCCTGCACAGTTTTACTTACTTAAATCATCTTACGTTTATACCCGATACATGTATTTATAGGCATTAGGTACACATAATCATCATATCAATATTGGTAAAGTCATTCCCAAAATAGGAATAGTAATGTAGTCTTTACCATACTCATATATAGTTACATAATTACACATAAATATATACCGATACCTATAAGTGCTAAACAATATAGTTAATAGGTTTTATCAGAACGACACATGGGTCTAAGAATACAAATTTACCATATTACCTTATGTTGTATTCATATATCATGCTAAGCACATTTAGTTATGGCAAGACCATTACTAAAGTTGTATCTAATCTAAGATTAACACCCACTTAAGTCATCACATATCAGTTTGACGTCTATACTGGCTTATGTTCATGCCATAATCACATATAGATACATGATTTAAATAACTTTATACTTAAATAAACATGTATAAATGCATAACATTCTAACTATAGGTTTTACTACACGTTTTCCCCTGTTCACATATAAAATTTATAAGTTTGCCCCTAATGGTGGTAAACTAATGAACCGGATAAGCGGGACGGAAAATTCGGTATACTAGAGTGAGCATACAACTAAGGTATGAGAAAATCTCCAGTAATACCATATAATAAGCCGGCTATATACACATATTGAAACGCATCTTCAGGGTATCAAAGCTACCAAAGGGCACGCAGTGGCCTGAAGATATTGTCTGCTTTGTACCTTTGTAAGATGCCTAAACTCGGGCCAGGACCATCCCAGGACACTCACGGTTTTCATATACGCGTCTTAACTACATTATAATCATGTCTCGTTGTAATATTTCATGGTAAAATCTCATAATCTCGTGGTATCCCATGGTACTTATTTCCCTATGGCTAGCCATAATAACCTAAAGTTCTGGATAACCCACTGAACACTAAGGGCATATATTATTTATCTCATCAATTACTCATTATAATATACATATCAAATTTTCAAACTCAAACATAATATATGTAAGTGTAAGAATTATTAAATTATACCTTTAAAAAAAATTAATCTAAAAATATCATAAATCTTATTTAACCTCTAATTTAATATTTATAACATTAATTGCACAAAAGTTTAACTCATGCTCAAAAATTCCAACTTAACTAATATATTATTTAGAGAAAAATAAATAAATTTATTTGAACACTTATCAATTTTACATGTCAATTTTTTTTCTTTTTTATCTCCAAAAGCTTTAATATATTACTGTCACTCCACTTATTCTCATCACACCATTACACTTTCCCACATAATTCATATTATTCTTTTTTTTTTTTCCATAAGCCGAGAGACCCATACACACACATTTCCACAAATTAACTTATCATTAACTCATACCGTTGTCTCAATCAATATATATATATATATATATATAGCTTACATCCCAAGGCTGTCCCCGTTTCACCATCCATCAATATAATTAAATCTTTAATTCCACCCATTTTTTTTTCCAATTTAAAATAATGAACCCAATAAAACTTCACAAGCCTATTTCAACAACACTTAAGCCAAAATTACAAAATTGATTTAACCAAAATTTGATTTCTTACATATATATATATATATATATATATAAGCTTTTAATTATTCAACCATTATTATAATTTAACCGTTAAATGTTAAATACCCACACAATTCATCTTCTCTTTATCATGCCATGATAACTAATAAACTAATTTACTTTTTTTTTTACAAATATTATAAATTTTCAATTATTCCGTTACATTACTACAAGGACAGCCTTTCCTACCTAACAATTCATGCAATTCAAACCACAAGAAAATTCCTAAAACATGAAATAGAAAATTTAATATATTCACTTACCCATTACATTTCCCATCTTCTAATTCTCACAATTTCTTGATATTACTTCTTCCCTTCACTTAACTCACATTTTTCCTTCCTTGACCACCTTCAAATTCTCTCAATTCCTTGATTCCCAATGTATGTACTTGATGGAGGATGAATTAATTAAAGAATTAAATGAGGAATTGTGCTACGATTGGACATAGTTTAGCTTGAATCAAATGGTAGCCTGGCAAATGCATGTCTCGGGTTCAAGAGAAAAGAAGAATGATGAAGAAGAGTGAAGGGAGTGGAAGATGCTGGAAATAGAAGATTTTTAGTGCTTATATATATGTTGATCAACGGCCATGATCTAATCAATCAAATATTGATCTAATGGCTCTGATTTCTTCACATGTCAACTTGTGATTAGCCTAATTGTTTTGTTGTCAAATTTTATTTTATTTTATTTTATTTAGATAGTTTAAAAATTAAATTTTTACTTTTGAAATTTAGTTACATTATTTCGGGTAGTTAATTTAAATTATTTTTATTTATTTAATTTTTTTCACACCTTATTTCTTGTGGTCCACACTAATTCCATGCAAAAATCTAGAGACTTCTCATCCGGGGCGTTACAATTATGCCAAGGGGACAATTAATCACAATGCCTGCATCTCCTCTTCGGTTATTCAAGGGTCTATCCACTATTATTTCCCAAGCTGCTTTTTTAGGTTCTTCTTCTTTTCTTTCTCCTACAAAATTTGCCACAAAATCCATAAAAACTTGTACTTTGATTCAATTGATAAGCTTATATCTCACATTAAAAGACTGCAGTTTGATCACCCATCCCACCATCTTACCTTCCAAGTCGAGCATATATGGAATTTTCCTTAACAACTGGTCCGATCGAACTATGATTGTGTACAGTTCAAAGTACTGCACTAGTTTTTTGGTGCACATCATCAGAGCAATGATCAATTGTTCAATCTAACTCTTCTTCAATTTTGGTCCTTTTAGAACTTGGCTAATATGATAGATCAGTAGCTATTAACTCCCTTATTTTTGGATGAGAATAGCCATTATAGCTTCTCTTGAGGTAGACATATACAAGTAAACCTTTTTATCTAGCACCGATCGATTTAGCAATGGTGGATTTATTAGAAATTTCTTCAACTCCTTCATCCCATGTAAAGACACCGTTCTTCCTCAGCCTTTTGAAGAAATGAGTACAGCACTTAACTAAGGAAGAGATGAATCTGTCTAAAGTTTTGATTCTCCCATTCGGCTTTTAAATGTCTTTCATGTTGACTAAGCATTATATGTCCAAGATGGCTTTGATCTTCTCAATATTGGCTTCAATCTCTCTTTACAACACTATAAACTCCATGAATTTTCCTGAAGTAACTTTAAAACCATATTTTTCTGGGTTTAATTTCATCTAAAACTAGTTGAAAGTGGCAAACACCTTATTTTGGTCGGTTGCATGCTCTTCAGGGCTCTTGCTTTCACGATTATATCATCCATATATACTTTCATTTTTTCTCCAATTTGCTTTTTGAAAATCTTATTTATTAGATGCTGATAGGTTGCTCCTGCATTCTTCAATCAAAACAGTATAACTTTGTAACAAAAGGCGCTATTGTTAGTGATAAAGCTTATCTTTTCTTGATCAAGAAACTACATCATGATTTGATCATATCTGGTATAAGCATCTAATAAGGAGTAGATGGCATGACAAGCTATAGAATACAACAAACTAGTTAATGCTAGGGAGCGAGTAACTGTCATTCGAGCAAGCTTTATTCAGATCGATGAAATCAATACACATCCACAGTTTCTCGTTCTTCTTCTTCATGAGCACAACATTCACTAACCATTTGGGGTATGTGACTTCCCTAATAGTTTTGACTTTTAGCAACCGATCGACCTCCTTAAAAATGAACATTTTTAGATCGGGTATGTGCCTTCTTAAGTCATGCTAGCAGAGTGAAGACCGGTATGGAAAGAGACAATTTAGTTATTAACTCCCTTGGAATAACATAATGGTTTTATAGGAAAACCCCTTACCTAATCTCAGAATAAAAACTAAATATGGTTAAATTTTTAAGAATGTAAAACCTATATTTTTTACGTCAATTTACATAATATTTACTTACCAATATATTTAGATATTCCAAGTTCACTTGCAAAACTAGACTTGTCAAATGGATTGGCTCATGTAGGCGAAGAATGGATCACATTGAATTTCAAATCAGATTAGACAGATTTTCGAATCATATTTCTAATAATTTTTTATGTCATAAAAATTTTTTAAATTATTTAGTTTTTCTTGAATATACATTATTATGTTTCAATAAAATGACTTACTCTTTAGAAAAATATATATATTCTTTTAAGAGACTATGCGGTGACTACTAAGATTGAAATAGAAATAGATATTTCAATTTAGTTTTCCGACGGACTGAATTTGGTTCATTGAACCAAATTGAATTAAAATAATAAAAAAATCAAATTTTTATTATTTTAGGAAACAAATGGAACAAAGCTTTTAAGGAGCTCCAAACCAAACTAATTGAATTATATTTGGCTTGTTCATTTTGGTTTTCTTGGTTCAGTCATTATATATAAACATAAAATAACCTCATTGTTTAAAGATCGATCTTTCGGTTCATTCAATTTTAGACGTCTTAGAATCGATTGAATTGAATAAGCCAAACTTCATAATTAGAATCAAACTCGATGAATTAAAATTGGACAATCAAACCAATAGACCGAATTATCTATCATTTAGTTTGAATTTGATTCTCCTTTGATTTTATACACACTACAAGAAAAATCGATTTTATTGACAGAAATTCCCGACAAAATTGAGAGAATTTTCGTAGGGAAACCAAATTACCGATAGAATTTAGCTACAAAAAATGGCAATGGAGAACCGGTTGTAGAAACTTTTACCGACGTAAAATTTTCCATCAGTAATTTGCCGATGGAAAACATAGTCCATTCCGTCGGTAATTTTACCGACGAAAAACATAGTCCGTCGGTAGGTGTGGCTGAAAAACTGTTGTAATTTGCCGTATTTACCGACAGATTAAAATTCCATTGTTAAAATTACCAACGGTATTTCATTTTTCGTCAGAACGTTTATCGACGAAAATAGGTATTCCATAGGCAAATTTTCGATGGAATGACAAGTTCCGTAGGTAAATTTAGCGACGGTAAGTGTACTTCCGTCGGTAAATTAGCATCATAATAAAAAAATTCATGACGAAAATATACGTCACCATTTCGTCACTAAAACTATTTTATATTTTTGAGTAATGTTTCCCATGAGGAAGATTAGCCTCAACAATTAACAAACCCATGCCACAGCTTTTGCATTACAAAATGTCACAGTACTCAAACCTAATGACAGTGAAGGTTACTAAAACAATTCTTGCAAACTGTTGTTATACATGCAGAAAATTATCTTTAGCATCTCCAAAGATGCAATTAGAAAGCATTTTAAATAATGAAACATGAACAATAATTGATGCATGCATGAATGTTTTATGCAAAATATGTCAGAAGAGCAGAAACACAAAAGGAAAAAAATGCACTAGATCTGACAAAGATGATACAGCAGGTTGTTGCCCAGTTGGTTGTGCTGGCATAACAAGCGATACCCCATTGATTCCAGTAGATTGCAAAGGTTGTCCACCTGTAGGTACAATAGGTGTATGCACTTGAGGCATTGGCTGGAACTGAGATGATGCAGTAGCATTATTCTGTAAATGTTCAAAAGAAGATGGTGCAAACTGAAAAAATGTAAAACTATAGGCAGTAAGTGCAAAAGGCATTCCACAAAATTGAGCAAGAAACAACGAGCAGGAATGCAGTATTAACTCTAACGACATACAACTAAGAATAATAATATAAAGAGAAAAATTGAAAAAGAAGCATCTTGTGAATTAAGATTCATATGGAGTTCACGTTTCTTAGAGGCTAATGCAAATTTGAAAATCATAACACTCGAATCTCCAAACAAAAACATGGTTTTTAACCTTCACTTATGATAATGATCAATTAAGTATCTTCCAAAATACATATAAGCCTGACCTCTGAAATTCAATTTTTTTTGAAGTACATAAAAAATAAAATATTTTTTTGCCAGTCCAATATCATAAAAATATGACTATGAATGTCATGTTAAAAAAATTTCGTATGCTCAACTGAGGTGGATCGAAAACCGAAGGATCATAGACCCAAAAAAATGAATTTTAGCCCTATAACATGCTTGCAATAAGGTATGTCTAAATTCAATGAATTTATTTGTTCCATTAATATTTTTATTCAAGTAATTTGAAATTTCTAATCAAATTAACCAATAAAAAATTATACCATGGCAAATGAAACTAGAAATTAGTGGATTGGCCGACAAAATGGTGTTAGTAGAATCAAGAAATTGTAATTGTTTAGTACATTACTAAAAATAATGGCACACCAAAAACCATCTAAAAATAGTTAAACCCACTAATTATTAGAATAGATGATGATGATTCTTTACTTAAATTAAAAGAAAAATCCTCAACTAATTATCAAGTTATGCGAAATTAGACACATTACCTGAGGGAAAAAAGAAAAAGAAAATATGAATATTACCAACCCACCATTGTGGGGGATGCAAACCAATACAAATTCCAAGTATTCTTGTTGACCACAACACCCACTACACTTCAATTTCGGCTGCAAATTGACAATCTCATTTCTTAGTTTTTCAACTTATAAATGATATCCTAGTTTTTGTTATCATTGGTGTAATAGAAAAAGCAAATCCACCATTAACAAAAAAATTGTACACACTTAACATTCTTCTTCAAATCTTTTATCAAGCATATAACATGCATTCAAGAGTAGGTCTATGGAAATATTAGTTTATCAACCATAAATAGCTGGCTAATTAAATTGATTGCTTTTTTCTCTTTTTCATCTAAAAAGAAGAGTGAAATCTAATTCTTTATTCCCTTACAATCTTCATTAAACAAAAATCAAAATCATAAGAGGTTCTCCTTCATCACTTTGGATTTCTATTAAAAAAAATAATTATCCAACAAATCTAAACATAGATAGAATTATCCAACAAATCTAAACATAACCAGAGTCTAATTAACATGCAAATCAAAAAATCCCAATGTTGCCGCCATGAAGGCCAGAACCTTAGGGTCCTATTTCCGATGACCACGCGCCCAACTGCCATGCTATTTGGTCGGGATCTGCTCGAAATCCACTGGCTTCCTTGTTTCCCGATCTGTCCATGGCTGGCAATTGGAGGCGAACTGTGGGTGTCAAGGTGAATGCCTCACCTTAGGGGACTCGCCGGTGCACGCGGAGTCGCCATTAAGCGGCGTTGAGGTTACCGATCTCCTCCTTCGTCCCCTGGTTCTTTTTCTTTTTTTTCCTTGTACATTTATGGAATGCATCTCTTCCTCAGTCCCCTGGTTTTATACACACACACACACACACACACACACACACACACACACACACACACATATATATATATATATATATATATATATATATATATATATATATATATATATATATATATATATATATATAAAGTTTTTACTTTAATATTAGGGCCAAAGGTACTCTTCACTTTTTTTTTTACTTTAATATTAAGTTTGGAGCTTATGCACAATAGGGAGAGTTTATTTTGGAAAATATTGCTCGATGTATCATTAGTTTTGGTCAATGCTTTTGTTATTAAATATTTTACTTATAGCAAAAGCATTGCAGTGAATCCATAAAGGAAAAATGGTAAATTGAATTTTATGAACTTGATGATTTGAATGATTGTCAATTATAAATATATTTAAATAATGAGTAACTTAGTTATTAATATAATTATTAACAATGGCTCACAGCTAAACGACTAATTTCATATTAAATAGAACTTTCCTTTTCCTCGTCTCCTCTAACAAGCTCATGTAAGCAGTAACATTAGGCAACTATCGAGATTATAACAAAATAACTATAATAGAACTCTTAGTTAAACTTAAACTGCACCATACAACAAAATGTAACCTGTCTAACATTCAAAATTACTCTCCGAATCAGAGCACTATAATAATTAATTATTTATATTATTCCAATTTCAATTTATATATAATTAGTTTTATTTATAATTAGTTGAAATTACAAATAAAATTATATAATTATAATAATTAATTATTTATATTATTAAAGTTATAACTTATTTTAAAAAAGCTATTTATATTATTAATAAAATAATAAAGCTATTTGGGTGGATATAGTCAATGTTATAGTAAGTATGATTATTATTGGAAGGGTTTAATTTAATTTCGGGTTTTGTTTTAGTAAGTATGTTGAAATATTGGTTATTTAAAATGTTGGGTGCATTGGATTATCTGGATGTGATATGTATGTAAATGTAATTGAAACATTACTTGGTTAGGCATAAAAGACAATATTGTTTAGAACATCTTTTGGAGTGTCTTACAGTCTTCTTCGTTATTGTTACAGTTTGTACCATTAATGATCCAATAACTAATGAGTTACAAATTTAGCTAAAATAATGTTATCACTAATTAGTGACAACAATGTTCTCGCTAAATCTGCTTTTGTCCTTGCAATTTTTTGCGGCAAAATTTTGGCGCGTGATTTTGGCAACAACAATATTTTATTCTCACTAATTTGTCGCAATATTTGTTTTCCCACCAACTCTTTCAATATTTGCGACGAAATTCTTTTTTTTTTGCAAAGTTGTCGCTATATGGCGTATTTAGCAACAAATTTTATTGTTGTTATTAATTTTCATCGCTATTCTGCAGTTTTTTCGTAGTGTTTGATTTGGTTTGATTGATTAAAATTTTAAAAGTTCAATTTTCCATTATTTTGGTTCGATTATGGAACCGAACCGACCAAGGCTACATGGAGATGAATTGCTGATGTGTCAAATATAACACATTAATTGATGACGGTGATTTGGTTATGGACGTGTCAAATATGACACATTAGCTTGTGATTTGGCTATTGATGTGTCAAATATGACACATTAGCTTGTGATTTGGCTATTCACGTGTCAAATATGATACATTAGCTTATGATGTGGCGATAAATCCATCACCATGAGTATCAGATTAAGATGACTTTTCTGCTAAAAAGTGATAAGTTCAATGATATTTAAGTTACAAAAAATAAATCAGTTATTTTTGGATGATAAATCGTAAGTCCAGTGACCGTGGTTGAAATTGATCCAAACATGAGACGTGCCACGTGTATCCAGGCATATGATGTGGCATGCTATATCATTAATCCGACAAGGGTCCTCGTCGAAAATCAGTGAATATAACTTTTATGCAAAAATATGATAAGTTTGGTGACTTTTAAATTGCGAAAAAAAAATCAGTTACTTTTGGGTGATAAGTCGTAAGTCCAATAACCGTGGGTGAAATTGACCCCGATCTGCCTATCTTTGACTATTTGATTGAATTTTAAACCATGATCTGTTTGATGAAGAATTTTAGATAGTAGAAATTTAAAAAAAAATGATTATAAATAATAATTTCTTGCTGAAGTGGTTAAAGAACTTCAATAATTAACTTATAAATGCAACTCATTTGCTGACAAACTTATAATTGTCATACTAAAGATAATAACTTGAGTTTTAGCAGGAATCTTATAGCCATCTCATCAAATCTCTTAAAATAAAAATTTAATGCATTGAAGTAGACCTGGCAAATGAGCGAGTTGGACGAGTTTGGATTGGATCATTAATAGATGGGACATAAATAGATTGGGTCATAAATGGGTCAAAAGATATGGGTCATAAATGGATTAATATTCAAATGGATTGAATTGATTTGGTTCGATCCATGGGTTTAATATAAGTTAAATATATCTAGGAGATTAAATTGCATCCAACAACTGAGCCTTCCAATCTGCATCGGCCAACAAGTATCTTATTATTATATATTTATTATCATTGTTTGCATAAGAAATTAAGGATACCGTTCTCAGAAAAAAAAAATTAAGGATACCCACAAAAGAGATAAGCACTTAATATATGAGAGTAACTTCATACATATGGTAAATAAATTCAAAAGAATAGTTGAACAGCTCCAAAATAATACGGATAAAGAAGTAGCAGTTGGAGACTCAGAACAGCAAGTAATGACTATTTTATAAAAAAATATCAGCTAATTCAAACACCACCCGAATGAATTAACATAAACAGGTAAGAGTGCATTGTTAATTAACCAATGTTACAACAATAATTAATAATTTTAATAGGTTTATCAAAGTTGCTAAATTAAACACCTCCTTTCCAACACTTCCTACCATACCTGCACATTAAAGATGAAAAATAAAAAAGAAATTAGTCGTACTACAGCAATTGCGTAATTATTTCGTGGACACTATCTGTTTATAGTCAATGATACTGCAACTAGCAAAAGAATGATTAAGATATAGAATTCAAGACGTGGACCATCTTTCTATTTGCCACATATATTTTCTCCTCACACTAGCAAGCAAACAACAGATGCATGCTTACAAAAGTCGCAGACAAGAAGTGTGATTATTGCCTTTGAATTATTCTTACCTTTCAGCCACGAAAAAGAGCCATTGCAATTCACGAAATATTTGATCAAAATCAGTGGGTAATGACGATCAAGAAAAAGAGCCATTGCCTTTGAATGCTCCTAGAGATTTATAAATTAGTTAGAGCACTTTATCATTTTTTAATTAGAAAATTTTAAGTGTATTTTTGTTATATTTATGTTACAATCGATGCTATTAATAATAAATAACCCATTTTTTCTATAAAAAATAAACAAATAAACAACCCCTTCTACTAATAATATAAATATAACTCAAGTTGAGAAAGAAACAAAAACTCAAAAAAGATTTTTAGACAAACCCATTGGGTAATGACCCAATGGATTGAAAAATATAATGGGTCAATTTTGGGTTAATCCAATGGATATTGGGTTGGGTTGAACAATAAAATGAGTTAATTTTGGGTTGACCCAGTAGGTATTCATTTAGATTGGGTTAGGTTTAAATTAAATTTTTTTTATGAATTTGGGTCGACCCATGGATTTGGATAAATTTTGCCAGGTCTACATTGAAGATTGGTATATAGTATATAATTGAATACAAAATTTTCAGTACTACTCTTTTCTCTTCACGGATGAGGAACAAGGGTCCCCGCATAAGAATTTGTGAAAATACCTCTACTTCCTTCTTCCCTACAAAACTTAACCATTTCGAATGATCCTTATATACTCACTCAGTATTTTGAGAATAGCTTGTCTAAACTACTCCAATAAAGGTAAATAGGATTATAGGTAGAACATCAGAGGCAACACTTAATGAGTTGCCATTTTTGCAAGTGAAGATCACATAGATTAAGATTCTTTTGATGACGTGGGCTTGTACACTATGTCTATACAGGCATGATATTCATATATAGGGCACCATTCTTTTTTGTTGAATCTCACATACACTTGTTGCTTTTTTGTGATGTATTAATTATTTTGATGCCACTATACAAAACCTATGTCATGTCTTTTTGCTAATATACCATTTAATTGGAAACTTGGAATCCAGTAATATGGTTATAATATATATATATATATATGAACCAAGGGGGTTGTAGATTTATCCTATAAGAACCAAGGGGGTTGTAGATTTATCCTATAAGAACCAAGGGCGGTTGTAGATTTATAAAATAGATTATTGATAATTTTCAAAATCAATCTGCGCGAAGCTGCAATCTCTAGTTGTTGTTGAATCATTTTTTAGACTGTAACAATATTAACATCGAATCCTCAACCCTTCCTTCCTATCCAAACATGCTTGTAATCATCACTAATAACATCGTAACCAAATCCATAACCATTACATAGAGGCAAACAATAACCATAATGTTCCCAGAACAAAGGTAATTCTCTGTGTTGTTTAGTTGTTAGATTAACCCATTGCATGCACCAAATAGACGAAATGCATGGTCATAAGAACCAAACCAAGGTTCTTCTC
The DNA here is from genome assembly GCA_037975025.1 of Excoecaria agallocha. NCBI lineage: Eukaryota > Viridiplantae > Streptophyta > Magnoliopsida > Malpighiales > Euphorbiaceae > Excoecaria > Excoecaria agallocha. The sequence goes on from CM075810.1 coordinate 68,087,398, forward strand.
TAGACCTGACTTCGTAATCCTTTACTGCCTCTAAATCTACCTCATACATATCATACTTGCGCTTTGGCTCATGACAAAAAGTCTTGGTAAAAAGGAGGCTAAGATTGGATCTAGTGTTGGTTGAATGATGTTTGTGAAGGTTTATGAAATAAGAGCTCTCTATCAAACCATAACAACCTTTCGACAAGCTCTTGAATCGGACCAGACTCTCCACCGGTAGCCGGCTAAATATCTCTATCACTACATCTAATGGAGTCGACATTGTTACTGAGAGGAATGGTCAAGAGAGAAGAAAGCAGTGAAATTGGATCTAAGTCGATAAGGGTTTTATAGAAAAAACTGAATCTTTAAAAACTAGAAGTCTATTGATATATGAATTATAAAGTTATGAAACTTACTTTAATAAAAAGTGTATCAACGACATCATTATTGTTGGGTCACGTCATTTATTTTTTGGGCAGCTTTAGATCTTGGATTACAATTAAACTGAAAAATCAGGCCAAAATTATATATATAAAAAAAATGAACCACAAGCGATTTGAAATGTTTAACTTAATTTTTTATTTAATCATTTCAATTTTCAAATTTAAATTCGGTCTAGTTTTTAGTATCCAAAAATTATTAAAAATCAAACTATTTATGTCATTTTGTACCTTTTATGTATTTATTTATGTAAAACTTTTTAACTAAATATTTTTATTTCTTTTTGTAATTGTTTGTGTGCCATCTTCCATTCTCAATTGTGTCTAATTAATGTTTATTTTCTACATTAAATTAATTTACTTATTCTTTTTCTGGGTTTGGTTATTACTGAATTTAATTTATTGATTAGAAAAAGAGTTAAAGCCGAATTTAAGATTTTATATTGTTTATTATCTTTAAAATCCAAATATGAAGACTTGCAAGGGGCTGAAGTTGAGAAAGATATAGTAAATCTTTTTCTTTGAACACAGTCTCTGGTGCTGTTGTTGCTTCACATATCTATTAATAACTTCATCTTGGTATTTCTTACAGGGGCTGAAGTTGAGAAAGATATTCAAATTCAAACACTACAAAAAAAATTGATTTTATCAACAAAATTTACGGACGGCTACAAATTCCGTTGCTAATATTGAGATATTACCGACGAAAATACAGATTTGTCGATAAAAACAAAAAAATTGTAGAATACCGACATTTTTAGCGACAGTAAATAAAAACAGTCAGTAATATTGGCGGGAAATATTGGCGCCATTATGTAGCGACGGTTTAGTGACAGACACATGCATCGGTAAGGATGTCAAACATTATAATTAATGTACCGACGGAATTCCCGTCGGTAATATAAATGAAACTTTATTTTAAATTTGTTAGCAACGGATTAGTGACGGTTACCTATTCCGTCGGGAAACAATAGGAGCATAGGGACGGAAGATCTGTAAATTGTTGAACGGTATTTGCGTCGGTAATCTGTCGCTATTAGTTTCATTATTAAAAAATAAATATTTAAAATTTATTTTTTATTTTTTAATAAAATATCATTTTCCCAAATAAATCCTAGACTAGATATTTTTTATTTTTATTATATATAATTTTATTTTAGTCATATGCATACATTTTAATTATATATACAACATTTTTTGTTCTATGAATATCTAAATAAAAATTTGCTATATTTTGATATGATATATAAATAAGATTTATATGATTTATATTTTTTAATATTTAAATTTAATTCTATCAATATATAAAATAACTCATATTACCCTAAAAATTTTAAATCAGGTTGAATATTAATTCATAATAATTTATAGTATAAAATTAAATATAATTTTATTTTTAACTTAAAATTTAATAAAACTATATTTTTTGTAATTTTAGACATAACCTAAAAAATTTGGTCCCTCACTATAAAGGCATGCGCGGGAACATATCCCGCTTATTATTTTGCCATCTGGAACCTCTCTTGTAAAAGCACCTAAAAATTTTTCTTAAATGTAATTTACTTAAAAGAAACCCTAACTCTTTCTTTCTACCAGCAGAAAATGCGATTGCCTGTCCTCTGCTCTGCGATGAAATTTTACATCCTCTTCGATCCGTTCTTTGCGATGTTGAAGTTGCACTCATCATCTTCTCTCCTAGAGGAAAACTCTATAAATTCTCCAGCTGCAGGTTCATTTCTTGATGTTCAAATATAAATCAAGCACACCACGAGTTTGCACAGATAGAAACATTGAAAAGCACATCTCCATCTAAGCCATAAACCCCTCAATTAGGGTTTCTATCTTCTTTCCTCCACTTCCCTCTGAGTAAAAACTGAACTCAAAAGCGAAGTCGCCATGGTTAGTTCTTCAATTAATCTGTTTTTAACTGTCATCAATTATACTTTTCATTCGTCATTTGATTTCTGATTGGTTATTGACCGGTTTCTAGCAAGTGTACTAGATCGGCTAGTAATATAGGGAAATAAAATTATGACCCAAAATATCGAACCCAAAGGAAACTTGTGCTTGCATGTGCTATTTCAATTTCAAAACCAATTTTATGTGTAAAGAGAGAAGAGAAATCCCAAAGTTGTGATGATTTGAAAACTAAGTTAAAATGATTGCAAAAACTAAAGTAAATAAGACATCTTTTGAAAGCAAGTAAATTGAATGAGTTAAAAATCAATGATAAAAACAACTTTCACTAAAGGACTATCCACCTTAACAAGTATTGCTATGACTTAATTAAACAAAAACATACAAGTGATCATGAAAAATTCAGTTTAGTAAACCCAAATAACTTTATTCAAGATTATTATTCCAAGTATTAAACTCCCTTATTCAGAACAATTCAACACTTAACATAAAGAACTAAATTAAGTCTCCTAGATGTCTATTAAAACCTTTCTCAAGAGAATTAACTTTCACCTATTCTTGGTTACCCTTTTCTTAATCTTAACTTACTCAAATTAACACACAATTATAGCTTATTCAGATTATAACCATATATTAATCCAACTAAATCAACCTAAGAGCATGCAAATCATTAATCAACTTAAACCAATTAATTAACCAACTCTTAATCAAGTTAATAATCAATTTAAAATTGAGAAAAGATAAGACTATTTTAAGAACCAAAAAATAATCAACTTGTATTAAAATTTAAGAACAACCTTAAGTCATGTCAATACAAGTCAAGGATTCAAGTATCCTTTAGCAAAAGTAAAGAAAACTACTCAGAAGACATTCTTAAAAACTAAAAAACAATGTTTTGGAAAAAACTGTAAAAACAACGAATGAAAAAAAACTAACTAAGAAAGCTTAATTCTAAAAACTAATTCAAAAGCTTGATAATGATAATTGATGATTGAATCCCCTTCTTCTGTGTTTTGGACTGCTATTTATAGGCAAAAGAAGACATGGATTCCTTCTTAAACTCTGAAAACCAAAAAGGAAGTAAGTTCTGCTCAAAATAGGAAGTTCGTAAATCCTTCGCGCAATTGGAGAATCAGATCACGTGGCCACGCCTCTTTGCTTTCTTCTTCACCCGTGGGCACGGCTCACTTTCCTCTTCTTCCACACGTGGCCACGTGTGGTCCTTCACTAGGAATCCACGTGGCCACGTGGTCTTTATACTTTCCTTTGTTTTCACTTCCACATGGCCACGTTCCTCATCAAGCTTTACTCTTTAATTTTCTTCACATGGCCACGTTCCTCATCTTTTGTTCTTCACGTGGCCATGTGTGAAGCTATTCAAGAATGTCACATGGTCACGTCCCAAGGCTCTGGACTGGACAATGGTTTTCTCGCCTAATTTCTGCATAATTGCACTTTTAGCCCAAAACTTTGCCCTTTTATGTCAAATTAACCCTGAAAATCAACCAAAACACAGAATTAACCTTAAAATCACAAATATTACAAATTAACTCTAAATTAACCTAAATAAAACCAAAACAACTAAATAACTTAACTAAAAACATATTAAAAGTTATATATATTTCACTCTTATCAAATACCTCACACTTAAACCTTGCTTGCCCTCAAGAAAATTAGAACAAACCCACCTTCAAAACCATCAAACTTGAACAAAGCCATGCAATTTCAAACCCAAACTTAGCATTTTAACAAAAGCACTCAACAGAAACTCTAAATAGATTAACTTCAACAAGAGAATATAAACTAGTTTCCTTGAGTGTGTGCAAGGCCAAAACATTTTAAGTATTTTCAAAATCCAAATATCAACACAACTTAGCAATGAAGTATAGAATATATGAATGTATAAGCATACAATCGGTTTCGTGCTTGAAACTCTAGAAACACAATCGGCCTCTCCTTTAGTACCGGAACCCGAAGGTCATCTCCGCTAAACAACTCAAATCAAACTTAAAATCACATAGGTCTTACAAAGGTTGTAATGGGGCTAAGGGTATGTTTATCAAAGAATGGATAATAGATAATCAAAATGAATATAGCCACTCTAAGACCAAATAAATTACAAAAAAAAAACCCAATAACTTAAGCAATACAAATTCAACTCATCCTTGCCTTGATTCCCAACTTTTCTTTATGCTCTTTCACCAAGAAGTCATTATTTTTTTCATCAAGGTTTTTCCTTGTACTACCCCACACTTATCTTTTTCATATTTGATAGTTCTCTTTTTCTTTCTTTTTCTTCTTCTTCTTTTTTTTTCAAACATTCTTTTTCTTTTCTTTTTCTCTTTTTTTATTGAACTAGCATTCACAAGCTAACATCAAGGTAATACAAGGTCTATTTTCATTTGACTTCATCAATAACTTTGAAACTTTCTTACTACACCCAATAAAACTTTATTCTTTTCATGCATCCATCTAATCCTAAAGTTGCTAATTCCATAGGGTGAGATAAAAGCTTTTTAGGTTATATGGTTAAAATATTAGGTGCAACAAGAAAATATTAATAGTACGCCTTAAGCATACCCTTATAGGCTCAAAATGGCTTGACAAAGGATAAATTTATCAAGGTAGGACACAAGATTTTTTTTTAAAAAAAAATATTTATCAAGAAAATTGTTGCCTAGATCATTTTCTAAGATGCTTGAGTTGTTCATATGCTTTGAAGGGTGATGAGGAAGGTTCTAGTGTTCTAAATTTTCTTACTTCACTACTTTATTGCATTGAGTTTTTTCTAAGTTAAAAACTGGTCTAAGTGCTTTTAAGAATTTAAAAACTAATAAATATTTATCAAGTTGAAGATTAATCCATCCAAAGACATATTAAACAACATAAATGTTCTCTTGCTAAGCAAAGGTCCAAAACATGCATACTCCATATCCAAGTTCAAAGTGTTCAAATTTTTGAAGTCAACTAGGGCAAACTAAGTTCTCATGCAAACTAAGTGAAAAGGTAAACTACATAAGTCTTTAATACGTTTTACAAACTCAAACAAAACACAAACACAATAAAAGAAAACAAAACAAAACACAAAACACAAAATAACAAAATTTGATTCATGAAAAATAAAGGTGAAGAAAAACTTCCTGAAAGGAGGCTACCCCCTCCTCAAAACATTGTTGTCCACAGCAAATGATCTATGGTGGTGGTGGTGGTGGAGGAAACCGCTGCCAAAAATGATGAATAAAATGCTCAACTTTCCGATTTCCTTCCATGACCGTATCACGAAGTATATCTAATCTTCCTTGTATTTGATCTAGTCTCATTTGTTGCGCATCCATCTGTCCACTTAGTTGATTAAATGGTGCTTCCCATTTCGGTGTTGTAGGCTCATTAATTGGGGAATGTACCGTTGTAGCAATATGTTCCTCATTCGGTTCCTCTTGCTGCTCCTCTTGCTGCTCCTCAAATCGAATATTATTCTCTCTTAAATACTCCTTCCGAGTTGCCCAATGACCACGAGGCTTAGGAATCAAAATTTTCATTCGTTTCAGCATTGTATTATCCACACAAGGCAAATCTCCTTTAAGTGGTTCGCCATAAATCGAATGCTCAACTGCAGAAGCTAGAACCGTAACTATCCATCCTATTGAAATTTTATCCATGTTCCCTGGCATTTTCTGCAAGTCCTTAATTCGGGTAGCTATAATTCTTGCTCCATTTATTATTATTCCGTCCATCATACAGCGAAGAACCATGGCTTGAGAGACACTAATGGTACTTGCATTCTTCAAATTGTTGTACATACTCTTTGCAAGAAACCGATGAATGATCCTCAATGCATGAGTCCTTAAAGCATGGACCTTGCATTGTCCTCCTACCCATGGTTCATCCAATTCAAGGTCCTTAATCCTTTCCCAATTCTCCATAGGCGAAGCATCTTCTAGTTCAGTAGGGGCATTTGGCACAAATCCCAGAATTTCAGAGAATTGACTAAAAGTTAAAGAATATTCTCTCTTACCCAACTTAAAGCCCACTGTGCCATCATCCTCATCTCCCTTAAAATAGCATTCAAAGGAGTATAAGAAATCCCTTGCCATATCCGGATAGACTTTCGGCTTTTTCCCAATGAAACTCCCCCATCCAATGTTTCGGATCAATGGCTCTATCTCTTGATCCCACAGATTTCCAGCCGGGATGTTGAGGAATAAATGACTTAAATAAGCTAGCTGGACATATGTGCAATTGCTGAAGTAGTCGAATTTGTTAATCTTTGCCTTGTCTACATATGATGGAATTCGTACCCCGGAAGAACTTGCCACATCCGGATACTTAGTCCTTCGAGGTGCCACTACAAAGAAAGAAAAACATAATGTAAGTATATATAACCCAAAACCGACTAAAGTGTAAACATAGGGAGCATGTATTGAATGAATTAAACTACTCTTTGATGCAATGAGCAATGTGGATAGCATGTGTGGGGATCAAAATGATAGGCATAAAAGATATTCAAAAATTGGAGCACAAAACAAACTATGTTAAACATAATGCCTATCATGCATGAATAATACTATGAAACAATCTTTGATGAAGTGAATTACATCATAATGCATCCGTGCACATCATAAACATGCTACCCAAGCGTGAAAGTTCAATATTTCTAAAGCAAAAACTCATTGAGGTATTTTATCAAGCATGTTATGAGCATACATTTGAGCATTAATTTACAAAGCATAACAAAGATTGTTTACTACCTATTTACATGCCAAGCATCTATATCATGCATATAATACTCATATTTATCCAAAGAATCGAAAAGAATTAACATGCAATCCAAAATTGTTAAGTACAAAATAACCTAAAAACTTAACATTTATTAAAAATTAGTATAAATTACAATCCATGGATGTTAAGCCAACAAATTAAAGAGTAATAGGAGTAAATACTTACTTGCTAGTGAGATTTCACCAAAATTGCAGCACAAATTTGAGGTGGTGTGTGGGAGTAGTGAAAAAAACCTTAAAAAATTGAAGAAAATGTGGAGAAGGAAGAAATTATGTGTAGGAGAGAGAGAAAGATGAAAGAGAAGGCAAATGGAGATGGTGATGAGTGGTGATGATTGAAAATCCCGTGGTCACGGGTTGATTTTGTGATGGTGATGCGTGGGCACAGAGAGAGTGAAATGCAAAATGAAAATGAAGAGAAAAAGTGAAGAAAGAATCGTGAAGTTTTATAAAGGAGGGGCTTGGGACGTGGCCACGCAAATTTTAGTGAGGGATATACACGTGGTCACGTGTGGCAACATAAAATGGGCAGTGATCTTTGGCGTGGCCACGTGAATTTGAGTGAGGGAAGATTCGTGGTCACGTGTGTGCAAGTAAAGTGAGATAAGTGTGTTATGCGTGGCCACGTGAGAGTCCAAGAAGAAAGAACCCGTGGTCACGTGTAAAGATGCAATTGTTACAGAGGACTTGGGCGTGGACACGTGAAATTTCATCAAGAAAGACCCGTGGCCATGTATATTTTGTGAACTCCTTATTCTAGGAACCCGTGGCCACGTGATGGCAAAGGGAAAGCCACACGTGGTCACGTGTCTGTACTATTTTCTGCCTATCTTTTTCGATACACACCCATTCACTTGATTTTTAAATGCACGTATCTCTATTTTAAAACCTTGATTTACTTATTCTTTTCATGAATCAAAACACTTAAACATACAAACATGCAAAAACACAAATTTTGACTGAAAATATAAAAGAGATAGAAAGGTAGAGTTCTGAGTTTTTAGAGTCTCCAGCTAGACTCTCCAAACCGATTTTTAAGTATCTTTAAAAATCATGGTTGCCTCAGCAACCTCTTGTTATCCGATTTGGTATGGTTTAAGTCGGTGTCCATTGACTGTAAATTCACGTCCATCTTTTAAGCTTTTGATCGTCACTACACCAAGTTTATTGCTTGTCATCACTTGATATGGTCCAAGCCACTTTGATTTCAGCTTTCCTGGAAACAAACGAAGACGACTATTATAAAGGAGCACTAACATTCCCGGGACAAAATCTTTTACCCTTAGATGCTTGTCATGCCATCGTTTGGTCTTTTCTTTATAAAGTGCAGCATTTGTGTATGACCATTGTCGAATTTCATCAAGTTCATTGAGCTGCAATTTTCTTTTTTCTCTTGCATTTCTCAAATCAAAGTTAAGAAATTTAGTAGCCCAATATGCTTTATGTTCTAATTCGACCGGAAGGTGACATGCTTTTCCAAAAACAATCCTAAATGGAGACATACCTATAGGAGTTTTAAATGCAGTTCGATAAGCCCATAAGGCCTCATCTAACCTAAAAGACCAATCTTTTCTAGAGTTATTCACCGTTTTTTCTAAGATTAACACCAAATTTCTTAAGTAAGGTCTTAAATTGATGGTTGACAAAGTGTTTGCCTCCATCACTTATAATAGCTCTAGGTGCTCCGAATCTAGTGAAAATATTCTTATGAATGAATTCCAGCACAATTTTTGCATCACAAGTCCTAGTAGTTATTGCCTCTACCCATTTACTCACATAATCCACAGCTACCAATATATATTCAAACCCAAATGAATTTGGAAAAGGTCCCATAAAATCAATGCCCCAAACATCAAATATTTCCACTTCTAGCACATTGTTCATAGGCATCTCATCTCTTTTGGATATATTTCCTACTCGTTAGCATTTATCACATGTAGATATAAATGATCTTACATCCTCAAATAGAGTAGGCCAGAAAAAACCTGATTGGAGTATCTTTTGAACCGTCCTATTTGGTCTGTGATGACCTCCAACTTCACCTCCATGACATTGGTTCATGATCGCTTCTTGCTCCGACTCCGATACGCATCTTCTTAGTATTTGATCCGGGCATATCTTGATGAGGTATGGATCATCCCAAAGGTAATGCTTGGTATCCGCTAAGAGCTTTTTCTTTTGTTGCCAAGTAATTTCTTTAGGAAGATAGCCACCTGCAAGAAAATTAGCTATATTAGCGTACCATGGAACTGAATTCTCAAAGGTGTAACAAGCACAAATAAGTTCATCAGGAAATAAGTCAGAAATTTCTCCCTTTTCGATACTAGCATGATCCAATCTAGATAGATGGTCAGCCACAAAATTTCCTGCTCCTTTTTTATCTTTGATTTCAATATCAAATTCTTGAAGTAGTAACACCCATCAGATAAGTCTTGGCTTAGAATCCTTCTTTGCAAAAAGATGTCTCAATGCGGCATGGTCCGACCACACCGTAATTTTGGATCCTAAGAGGTAAGACCTAAATTTCTCAAATGAGAAGACTATTTCTAAGAGTTCCTTCTCCGTAGTGGTGTAATTCACTTGGGCTCCGGTGAGTGTATGACTTGCATAGTAGATGGTGTAGAAAATCTTCTCCTTTCGGTGTCCTAAAACTGCTCCAACTGCATAATCACTTGCATCACTCATGATTTCAAATGGTAAGCTCCAATCGGGTGATGCAATGATCGGTGCACTAACTAACTTTTGTTTCAATAGGTTAAAAGCCTGCATACACTCAACATTAAAATCAAATGCAGCATCTTTAAGCAATAAATTAGAGAGTGGTTTGGCAATTTTAGAAAAATCCTTAATAAACCGACGATAGAACCCGGCATGACCAAGGAAACTCCTAATGCCTTTTACACTAGTTGGTGGAGGCAATTTTTCTATTACATCAACTTTTGCTTTGTCAACCTCAATACCTTTTTCAGAAATTTTATGCCCTAACACAATGCCTTCTCTAACTATGAAATGACATTTTTCCCAATTAAGCACCAAATTTGTTTCTTGACACCTTTTTAAAACTAATACTAGATTATGCAAACAAGATTCAAAATCATGACCATAAATAGTGAATCATCCATGAAAACTTCCATAAATTTTTCAATAAAGTCATGAAATATGGCCATCATGCATCGTTGAAATGTAGCAGGTGCATTACAAAGACCAAAAGGCATTCTCCTATATGCAAATGTTTCATATGGACATGTGAATGTGGTCTTTTCTTGGTCTTCCGGGGCTATAGGTATTTGCATATACCCCGAATAGCCATCTAAGAAGCAATAGAATTTATTTTCTGCTAATCTCTCTAACATTTGGTCAATAAAAGGCAATGAAAAGTGGTCTTTTTTAGTGGCATTATTTAACCTTCTATAGTCAATACATACCCTTCATCCCGTTACCGTGCGTGTAGGAATTAGTTCATTGTTTTCATTTATCACTACAGTCATTCCCCCCTTTTTAGGTACACATTGAACGGGACTTACCCAATTACTATCGGAGATAGGATAAATAATACCTGCATCAAGCAATTTCAATACCTCCTTTTTCACTACCTCTTGCATAGTTGGGTTGAGCCTTCTTTAAGGTTTCACCACCGGTTTAAAATTGTCTTTCATAGGTATTCGATGTGTACAATAGCTTGGGCTAATCCCTTTTAAGTTGGATGTCGCCCAACCTATTGCTCCTTTATGCTCTTTGAGTACTCCAATGAGCATTTTTTTCTTCCAAATCTGTCAACAAAGATGAAATGATTACCGGATTAGCATTATCACTTAAAAATACATATTTCAAATGAGATGGAAGTGTTTTAAGTTCAGAATCTCCCTTAGGAGGGGATGGTTCATCCTCCATTTCACTAACTTAACTATGCTCTTTTTCCAGAATTTGTATCAACTTTTTCTCCTTTGTATCCAACTCTTCCGTTTCCTTTGGATGCATTAAGCAACTTTGAAGCTCATCTTTGAGAATAATTTCCTCTTGCTTTGTGTCAGCACATTCTTGAACCTCATCAACAAAATAAATGGATTCTTCAAAATCATATGAGGGGTGTTTTAAAATTTTGTTTACATTAAAAATCATTTTCTCCTCATTAAATCTTAAAGTAACCATTTGTCCATGAACATCTATTAAAGCTCTTGCGGTGTTCAAGAATGGCCTCCCTACAATTAACGGCACCTTTCTATCTTCTTCCATGTCCATAACCATAAAATTCACCGGAAATATGAAATTTCCTACTTTTACCAATAGGTCCTCGATGATTCCTTTTGGCCTCTTTACCGATCTATCCGCCAATTGAAGCGTCATTCGAGTTTCCTTTAAATCGCCTAGATTCAATTTCCTGCAAATCAAATAAGGCATCAAATTAATACTTGCACCCAAATCACATAAAGCATTGCCAACAAAATTACTTCCTAACTCACAAGATAATGTAAAACTACCTGGATCTTCTAATTTTTTAGGAATTTTATTGGTTAATATAGCACTACAATTACCGGACAATTGAACCGTTCCTATGCCTTCTAGCTTTTTCTTATTAGAGCACAATTCTTTCATGAATTTAGCATATTTAGGCATGTGTAATAAAGCTTCAGCAAATGGTAAGTTTATATGTAGCTTTTTAAACATGTCCAAAAATCTACTTAATTGTTCATTTTGTTTCTCTTTCCTAGCTAGAATCGGAAATGGCAATTGAGATTCATCAAGAACAGTGGATACAAGCTTTTCTTTACCTTTACCCTTCTCAATTGTAGGAGGCGCTTTTTCATTTTTTTCAGAATTAGAAACACTTACCTCCGTTGTCGGTTCCACCTTTTTAGAAGAATTCTTACCAAGTTCAGTCCTCTCTAACTCTTTCTCACTCCTTAAAGTGATTGCTTTGGCTTCCTCCTTTGGGTTTCGGTCTATATTAGATGGAAATGTCCCTTGAGCCCGGTTGGATAAAGAACTAGCAAGTTGCCCCATTTGGTTTTCTAAGTTCCTAATGGATGCCTCTTGGTTTCTCATTCAAATATCTTGCGATTTCCATCTAGCATCTTGACTAGCTAGAATGGAGTTTTGGGAAGCCATGAAATTTGCAATCATTTCCTCAATATTAGATTTCTTTTCTTGAGGAGGGGGAGGTTGAGGTTTTTGAAAACCGGGTGATTGGTGGTATGCTTGTGAAGGATATTGATTCGGATAATGAGGTAAACCTTGGTTTTGGTATGGATGTTGATTATTGGAAGCTTGATTGTGGTTGAATTGGGGTCTAGGATTGGGATTAGAAGAAGAACCTTGATTACCTTCCCTCCATGAAAAGTTTGGATGGCTTCTCCATCCCGCATTGTAAGTATTGCTATATGGATTCAAGGCATTGACTTCTTCCACCATACTTTTAGCATTCTTCATTCCTATAGATCCCGGAATTCCTGCATAAGAATCAACTTCATTAGATAGCATAGAGACATTCTTAGCTTTAAGCTCATTTATTTCTTTTGAATATTTTTTCCATTAATTCTAATTGAGCTTTCAACATAGCCACTTCATCAATATTATGAACTCCCTGTTTCTTTTGAGTTGCTCTAGAGCTTGCCCATTGAGCATCATTGGTGGCCATCTCATCAAGGAGTAAAAATGCATCTTTGAGAATTTGATTCATGAAACTTCCATTCGAAGCTGTGTCTAACAAGGATCTTGTTGATGGATGAGCACCTGCATAGAAAATATGCATTAATTGAAAAATAGGAACTTCATGATGAGGACAACTTTTCAAGAGTCTCCTAAATTTTTCCCAAGCTTCATGGAATGGCTCCTCATAAAACTACTAAAAATCACTAATTTATTTCCTAATAAGGGCGGTCTTAGTAGGTGGGAAAAACTTGCAAAGAAATTTCTCTTGCATTTGTTGCCAAGAGTGGATGGATTGATTTGGTAGCATTTGTAGCCAATCCCTAGCTTTTCCTATGAGGGTGAATGGGAAGAGTTTCAACCTAATTGCATCAGTCGATACATTAGGAATTTGCACAGTGTCACTCACTTCTAAGAACATATCTAAGTGTTGTGCGGGATCCTCTATGTCTGAACCCAAAAATTGGTTTCTTTGTACCATAGTTATGGTAGCGGGTTTAATCTCAAAGGGTTGGTGGTGAGGAATCCTAATAGTTCTATGCTCTTCATTCCACCTAGGGATAGCATAATCCCTAATGATTTTAGGTCTATACCCATTCCCGGGAGCTTGGTGGGGTATATGTTGCTCTTCGATCCTAGGTGGTGGATCATTCATAGGTTGCTCAATTTCTGGATCGTTCATGTTGTCTCTCAATCTTCTAATCCTATGGAATGTCCTCTCAATTTCAGGGTCTATTGGTAAGATGGGGTTGTCTCTCACCATAAACCACTTGACATAAAAAAATTCAGAAATTAGATGAAGAAGAAAAGAGAACACACAAAAAAAATCACTTTAAAATCAAAATAAGGAAACAAATGCCAATGTATCCCCGGCAACGGCGCCAAAAACTTGACCGATTTCTAGCAAGTGTACTAGATCGGCTAGTAATATAGGAAAATAAAATTATGACCCAAAATATCGAACCCAAGGGAAACTTATGCTTGCATGTGCTATTTCAATTTCAAAACCAATTTTATGTGTAAAGAGAGAAGAGAAATCCCAAAGTTGTGATGATTTGAAAACTAAGTTAAAATGATTGCAAAAACTAAAGTAAATAAGACATCTTTTGAAAGCAAGTAAATTGAATGAGTTAAAAATCAATGATAAAAACAACTTTCACTAAAGGACTATCCACCTTAACAAGTATTGCTATGACTTAATTAAACAAAAACATACAAGTGATCATGGAAAATTCAGTTTAGTAGACCCAAATAACTTTATTCAAGATTATTATTCCAAGTATTAAACTCCCTTATTCAGAACAATTCAACACTTAACATAAAGAACTAAATTAAGTCTCCTAGATGTCTATTAAAACCTTTCTCAAGAGAATTAACTTTCACCTATTCTTGGTTACCCTTTTCTTAATCTTAACTTACTCAAATTAACACACAATTATAGCTTATTCAGATTATAACCATATATTAATCCAACTAAATCAACCTAAAAGCATGCAAATCATTAATCAACTTAAACCAATTAATTAACCAACTCTTAATCAAGTTAATAATCAATTTAAAATTGAGAAAAGATAAGACTATTTTAAGAACCAAAAAATAATCAACTTGTATTAAAATTTAAGAACAACCTTAAGTCATGTCAATACAAGTCAAGGATTCAAGTATCCTTTAGCAAAAGTAAAGAAAACTACACACAAGACATTCTTAAAAGCTAAAAAACAATGTTTTGGAAAAAACTGTAAAAACAACGAATGAAAAAAAAAAACTAACTAAGAAAGCTTAATTCTAAAAACTAATTCAAAAGCTTGATAATGATAATTGATGATTGAATCCCCTTCTTCTGTGTTTTGGACTGCTATTTATAGGCAAAAGAAGACATGGATTCCTTCTTAAACTCTGAAAACCAAAAAGGAAGTAAGTTCTGCTCAAAATAGGAAGTTCGTAAATCCTTCGTGCAATTGGAGAATCAGATCACGTGGCCACGCCTCTTTGCCTTCTTCTTCACCCGTGGGCACGGCTCACTTTCCTCTTCTTCCACACGTGGCCATGTGTGGTCCTTCACTAGGAATCCACGTGGTCACGTGGTCTTTATACTTTCCTTTGTTTTCACTTCCACATGGCCACGTTCCTCATCAAGCTTTGCTCTTTAATTTTCTTCACATGGCCACGTTCCTCATCTTTTGTTCTTCATGTGGCCACGTGTGAAGCTCTTCAAGAATGTCACGTGGTCACGTCCTAAGGCTCTGGACTGGACAATGGTTTTCTCGCCTAATTTCTGCATAATTGCACTTTTAGCCCAAAACTTTGTCCTTTTTACACTTTAAGTCCTTTTATGTCAAATTAACCCTGAAAATCAACCAAAACACATAATTAACCTTAAAATCACAAATATTACAAATTAACTCTAAATTAACCTAAATAAAACCAAAACAACTAAATAACTTAACTAAAAACATATTAAAAGTTATATATATTTCACACTTATCAGTTATGGTTGATTATGAATTGATGATAGCCGCAAAGAGATTACATATAGCTACACAGGAAGAGGCAAGGGTACCGTCTCAACCATTTCAAGCGCAAGTGCAAGAAGGAAGCTCGTGAAGTTCACAAGCACTCTGAAAGGGCCCAGAAGGTCTCTAATTCTTTTGCAATTTTTTTTCTATTGATGATTGATTTATGCTTGATTTCGAATTTGATTTTTCATTTTTTTCCCTTTGAAAACAGGCATTGGGTATTAAGGGTAAGATGATTGCCAAGAAGAACTATGCTAAAAAGGCCCTTATGAAGAAAATGTCAGTCCTTTCTATCATTTAGATTATTGTGTATTGCTTAAAAGATTTTTACTGCTTGACTGCAGCTAAGTTTTTTCATTGCCAACTTTAGCTTAAGCACTATCTGATTGATAGACAAATATAACTACTTGCTTCAAATGTATATGGTTTTTTGTCGAGACATTTAATGCTATAATCATCACCAGGATTACTCATCCCCTTATGGTTTAAAAATTATATGTGTAGTCTCTCAATAAAGACCTTCCCTGTCAACATTGACTACATTATGCAGAGTGGAGATATGCATACATTTCCATAATGTGCCTGGGAATCTTTATCGTGAGCGCATAGGACAGAACATTAATATGGCTACAAATGAGCTGATCTTGCATGATGTCTCTACTGAAGCTATTTTGGTCAGAATCAATAACAAGATTCCAGGTCTAGGCTTGCAGTTAGATGCATCTGAACTCAATTTTCTCTACAAGGACAGATCAGTTCATGTGCTCATTAATAAAACTAGCATTTTAAGTACAATGCCTGTCACTGTTCTTAGCCTATTATTCATAAAATCTCATATGCACTTGCAATAGGTACGATGTTGATGTCCCTGATTCATATGAGCATCTTCTTCTTGATGTCATCGATGGAGACAACCATCTTTTTATAAAAAGCGATGAGCTTGCTGAAGGCTCCAGCAAACTTGTGGTTTGGGTAAATAATACTCAATCCTTTGCAATTAATCAACCATTCTTCCCACAAAATCCGGTAAATATGGTTCTTGTCATTTGCTTCCATGTGTACCGAGTCATTTCTCAATTTGTTGCCATTAATTGCAATATCTTAATAAAGATTTCCTTTCAGTTGTCGAGAAGACATCAAATTTTTCATCATGTGCATTGTCTGCTGCCTTTATACTGTGATGCATCTTTACTCTGTTAACTTGTACTTGATAATTAGATTGTTTCATCACTGGTTCAGTTGATAAAATAGGATTATGTTGCATAATTTAGTGTTTAAACTTATACCTTATCCACTTGTAAACTAATGGAATGATTAATACATAGTTCTTGAATAAATTTTGAGGATATATTGCCAGCCTGGCTGGACCCATAATCAGAATAAGGTAGAAGATGAGCATCACTCATATATATATATATATATATATATATATATATATATATATTGCAAAAATCATTTGAGTGAGTTGGGTCCTACTTGATTAATCATTCATTCAATTTTAAAATTAAAAGATTTTTTTGTGGATTATAGCTCAATTTAGTAATGATTTTTATAATTCAGGACATATTCATTGCTCATTCCTTAAAATTGGTCTAGTTATTTATTATATATGTAACTAGTTAGTAAAAGGCAAAGGGTATATTTAACTCAAACCCAGCCTCCTACTGCCAACCAAAGCTTTCGTGGTTACACACTTACCTGTGAGACATGTTTCTCACTTTAATTTAGTTGACTTTGACCTGTCTTAAAATAAAAAAAGAAAACAAATTACCAATCTGTATGGCTGAAATAATTTCACACGTATTGAGGAAAAAATTTATGAGATAGAGATTTTTTGGAGAGAGGTATAGAGAAGAAGCTTTCAGGACCAGATTTTGCATTATTATTATTATCTTACAAATAAAAAGTTCTTTTTAGTTTGTCTAATTTTTATAAATTACTTTTATGCTCTTTATACAAATATTCTCTATGAAAAATCATAATTACCATAGAATAAGTGGCAAATCTAAAAAAACAACTGAAGACCCATGTAATAATATCAGTATTGAAGGCCTTGGTGAAATGTCCCCTAAAACTCAACAATGTATTCTCAATTTGCAGTCTTGTTTGTCTTTTGTGAAAAAGGATTACTCTAAGGAATTTATTTATTACTAAAATTTATATCATGATCAGGATGCATAATTATTGAAATTTATTTATTTGTTTTGTTAATACTAAAGGAACTTTATGAAGTCAAGAGGAAAAGTGCTGCTCTTCAAATGTAATGGTTTGTAAGTGAAGAAAAGAATGACTCAATTTTTCATTAGCGTTGCTGTCCACCTTTGGTATATTAGCTCCTGACATTTATCATATGAAGTGAGCATAGTCCATTCATATGGAAAAATGTTGCCATGACTGTCTTTGTCTCAAGTGATTTTGATATGGATTATGTGGTACTACTGTATTTTCATCCTTCTGGAATTTCGTAACCCCTCAAAAAATGATTTTTGCATGTTGTGATACTTTTTGCGTGCTGCACCTAATTCTGTACTAGTACGGAGTCGTGCTTTTGAGTAGCTATGATATGAAAACAGAGTAGTTATTTTTATATATAATGTTGATGAACCTGGAATTATCTGATCTTTGTAAACTGAAATATAGTTATTATTTTTTATCTTGTTGTCTATGCAGGTGTTAGTTTACCATGACCTACTGGGAATGATGCAACACCCACATCATGCCAAGGTAAGTTCTGCTAGTGCCATTGTGATTTTGTTGATTCTATTGCTGCCTCCCGTGTTTTACTAAAATAGAGGGATTGCTTTTCATTTTGTATGTAGAAAATGTTAGTATACCTATTGAAGCATCTGCATTATATATGCTATTTCCTCACATAATTTATAGCTGCTAATGATGACACGAGCTGCATTATTGTTGTGGGCGAAGATCAAAATTGGTTTCCTGCTTCAGATGTAATTGCTTTATGTTAACATATAATATATATAATTATACATTTGTTTCTCTTTTGCCTGTTCTTCATTTCTTTCAAGTGCCTTAAATTCATTAATTAGAAAACGAGACCATTATCGATCAATGGGTTTATGTGGCTTCCTCAGTTACAGTAGCTAGGATTAGGTGCTGTGTCTTATAAGTCGAAGGGATGTTATTTTCATTTGAAATCTTGTTTTCCATTTTAGCATTTTAAGTCCAATGCTTATATTCATTTTAACATTTGACTGATAATATTATATTTCAGTACAGTGCTTGTTGTATATAAATTTTAATATTTATTAATTTTAAATTTAGAATGTAGTATTTAAATTTAGTGTTATTTATAATTTAATGTAATTATTATTTTATTTTATAAGTTTTTTTAGTATATACTTAATTTATATAGTTAATTTACTTCAAATCGTATTTAAATCGTTTTAAAATCACCCCAAACTATTATAAATTATAATAAAAAAACCACCCCAAACCGCCCAAACCATCTATATTGGTTTGAGTTGGTTTTTTTAATTTTTAACACAACCCAACACATGAACACCCCTAGAAATAAGAGTAGTACACAATTTAGAAAGGTATGTATACACATGACAAAATGCATTAATTTTTTTCTTGATTCATAATAACAGTTTACTGAGATACAATCAGTTCGATGTGCACACCAGCGTTTATGCTTGCATGCATGTGCTTAGATGTCTGTACTCTTTGTTTAGTATCCTCTTGTTTATAGATTTGTGATTCTAACCACCTTCTTGTGTAATTCCAGCATAGATAAAAACCAACATAGATAAAAACCAGGCTTGACTGGACATTTTGAGTTGTTTGTAAACAAGCATGAGGTACCGTCATTCCATCTTTTAATTTATGCTACTCTTTTTTTATAATTCATTGTTTGCTTCGTCTCTTCAATTCATGTTGCTTATGGTCAATGTCCTTAAACTGCTCAGATTTGCAATGTATATACTGAATTGAATGATCCTGTGGTACAACATGAGTGATTTGCTGAACATTTCAAGGTATGCTTTGTTCATTACAACGCTTTTATTTTCAGCAAATCATCTTGAACTTCTGTTCGAAAGGAATTAATTTTTTTTCTTTTTTCCCTTGTGACTGTAGCAAGTGAGGGTTAGATTTGGAGCTGAGTTTGATTTCGTGTGATGGGGCGGGAGATGTTGTCAAGTAATGATAAAATTTTACATTATCAAGTCATTTTTGAAATAGTTGATCATTTGAGCCCTTGCATTAATTAAGTAATCGAAATGTTATAACATATAACAGATATTTTTTTTCTTTCTGGTTTTTGTGGTTGTTTTTCATTTTAATGTATATATTGATTTTCTTATATAATAAAAGTATTAATTAATTGATATATACCTTCAATTTAAATTTTAGACTGTTTGTATTGAAGTCATTGTGTTTGTAAAGGGGAATATATAATTGAAAAAATAAATAATAAATTATTTTTATCGATAAAATACCGACGGATATATCTATCGCTGTTTTTTAAAATAAATTAATATTTTGTATTAATTAAATTTATCAACGGATTACCGACGGATATTCGTCGGTAAAAAGTCAAACCAACACTACAAAAAAATTGTCAATTAGCGACGGCGTAATTTTCGTCGCACATTTTGCGACGGATTAGCGACTGTTTTACAATCCGTCGTGGAAAGGATATTTTCTATTTTTTCGACGAATTAGCGACGGAATGAAAATAGTCGCTAATTATTATCAGGAAGTGTAGGGGCCATGTTTTGCGATCGAATTAGAGACAAATAGTTCCGTCGCTAAATTTTATAATTTTTTTCATAAAATTAATTCCAGAAAAATTAGCGAAGCAAAATTTTAGTCGCTAATTTAGGAGGAAAAATTTAGCACCTTTTTTGCGACGGTTTAACGACGAAAAGTTTAGTCGCTAATTTATGAGGGAAAATTTTAGTCGCTAATCCGTCGCAAATAAAGTAAAAAATAATTTTTTTTTAGAAATTAGAAATTTATTTTATAACTGAAAATTAGAAATTATTTTATTAGTTGATAATAATTTTTTAACAATTATACCAAAATCTAAATTTATTTATTTAGAAAAATTGCATTTTTAATAATAATATTAATAAACTAATTATTAATATTATTATATATTTGCGTGTTCAAGATTAATAAAAATAAATATTTATAAAAAAGTAATATAAAATTTATTATTTCATTTAAAATAATAATAAAAAAATTTGTAATTTATATTTAATTTATAAAATTTAAATCAAATATTAAATTATTTAAAATCCAAAATTTTTAAATAATTAAAATACTCTTTAAATTAAAATAAATTAAAATATATGCAATAATAATAATAATAATAATAATAATAATAGTGAGAAAAATGGTTTTAAATTAAAATACTCTTTATAATAAATTATAAATTAACATAAATTAAATATATGCAATAATAATAATAGTGAAAAAAAACTAAATGAAAATAAAGAACAAAAGAAAGAATAGCTAGGTGCAGCAGAAAAAGTTAATCGTGGCCATAGCCTCGGTCGAGGTCCAGTTGGAAAACTTGAGGGCATTTGGATGCATAATGTCATGATTTTAAGGTTAATTTATTATTTAGTTGAATAATACAATAGAGTTCAATCCAAGACTTAAACTCATAGAAGTCAAAATGAATAAATTTTCTAATTTAATTTCTTCAATTTAATTTATATTATTTTTCTAAATGAATAAATTTTCTAATATATATATACACACACACACACACACACTTTTCAATTTTATTTCTATTATTTTTCTAAATGTTCAAAGCTCCATCTAAACTCATCCTTACCATTTAACTTCACTACCGCGGTTACCTAATTGAGTATTATGGAAGACTGAGAAAACTTACTGATTTGAAAATGGAGAAATGGCTTTGAAATTCTAAACATGGCCAGATTAATAAATAAGTTAAGATATTATCTGATAAATCCAAATATATAGTCCATTTGAATCTGCATGTTTACGGTTTGGTTGGATCTTCAAATACAAATTGAACAGTTTTTATACAGAATAGTGTAAGTAAAGATTCAACGGTTAAATATTTGCTGTGAGATCGGCCTGATATTTGGTGAGTATGTTCAAAACTCTTTGTTGTTAATTTTGAATGGTAAAGATTAGTTTTTAAGGTTTGTAAGTTCAATTTTTGATGCAAAAAAGAGGTTGCTTTCTAGATTTTTTACGTAATGACCAGTTTTGTATACGAAAACGATCGGAAAATTATTTGCCTTTAGATTGGCCTAATTTTTGGTGAGTACGTTCAAAACTCCTTTTTGTTAATTTTGGATGGTGAAGATTAATTTTTAAGATCTGTAAGTTCATTTTTTATTGCAAAAAAGAGGCTATTTTCTGAATTTTTTACATAATGATCAGTTTTGTATACGAAGACGATCGAAGAATCATTTGCCGTTAGATTGGGCTGATTTTTGGTGAGTACATTCAAAACTCCTTGTTGTTAATTTTGAACGGTGAAGATTAGTTTTTAAGATCTATAAGTTCAATTTTTGTTGCAAAAAAGAGGCTGTTTTTTGGATTTTTTACATAATGACCAATTTTGTATGTGAAGACGATCGAAAAATTATTTGCCGTTAGATCGGCCTAATTTTTGGTGAATACGTTCGAAACTCCTTGTTGTTAATTTTGAATGGTGAAGATTAGTTTTTAAGGTCTGTGAATTTGTTTTTTGTTGCAAAAAAGAGGTTATTTTCTGGATTTTTTACGTAATGACCAGTTTTGTATACGAAAACGATCGAAAAATTATTTGTCATTAGATTGGCCTGATTTTTGGTAAGTACGTTCAAAACTACTTGTTGTTAATTTTGAACGGTGAATATTAGTTTTTAAGGTCTGTAAGTTCAGTTTTTATTGCAAAAAAGAGGTTGTTGAATCTTTTTGGATAAATTTTATTTTTATTTGGAGTATAAGTAAATACGTTTCTATTCCTATACTTTATAGAAGCTTTGGTTTTCTATAATTTTTGTTAATCTAAAACATGGATTATTATACTAGTGATGTATTTTTCAGTAGAACAGAATCGAGAGCTGCCGTCGCAGCTGTCGCGCCACCGCCCCTTTTTTCTTCTTCTCTTTCTTCTTCTCCTCCTCACAGCAGCAACAGCAGCAACCCTTTTCTCTCCTCCTCCTTGGCTCGGTATTTTGACAGTATATGTGCAAAATAAAATCAATATTTTTATTTTGTAACTGAAAATTATAAATTATTTTATTAGTTGATAATAATTTTTTATCAATTATACCAAAATCTAAATTTATTTATTTAGAAAAATTACATTTTTAATAAAAATATATATTTGCGTGTTCAAGATTAATAAAAAAAAATATTTATAAAATAGTAATATAAAATTTATTATTTCATTTAAAATAATAATAAAAAAATTGTAATTTATATTTATTTTATAAAATTTAAATCAAATATTAAATTATTTAAAATCCAAAATGTTTAAATAATTAAAATACTCTTTAAATTAAAATATATGCAATAATAATAATAATAATAATAATAGTGAAAAAATGGTTTTAAATTAAAATACTCTTTATAATAAATTATAAAATAACATAAATTAAATATATGCAATAATAATAATAGTGAAAAAAAAAACTAAACAAAACAAAGAACAAAACAATTCACAGATGGATGAATCCGTAATTTTTACACATTTGACACCCGACAAAACCCTAAAAGTCCCTCCGTCTCCAAGCCTCACACATTTGAGTCCTCAGATACCATCCACAATGTGAAGGCTGAGGTCCAGGACAAGGAGGGAATACCCCCGGATCAGCAGCGGCTAATCTTTGCCAGGAAACAGCTCGAAGATGGCCGGACTCTCGCCATCTTCTGGTATCTATCACACAGTAGATCTGCTTGATCCCTATCCATTCATCACTCTAACAAGAATTCGATTCGTTCGAAGGAGGGGAGAATGTTTATGAATCGCATACTCCGACCTACAGCGCCGGTGGAGAGTTCGTGTCGGAGGAGAACGGGAAGGGTTTTGATGGAGGGTACGGTGGATCAGATGGTCCGATCCTGCCACCTCTGTCAGATATGGCGGAGGAGGGACTTGCCCTCAGAGAATGGAGAAGGTAGATATACAGTTCTCACTCTGTTTGATTCCTAGGAAAATTTATTTGCTCTTTGTCCAAATTAATTAGTTGCAGGGAAAGTTGGAATCTTTTTTGTTTCCTCCCATTTTTGGCATTTGTTACTCTTTTTGGTCGACTGGGTTTTCGTTTTCGTTTTCGTTTTCATTTCATTTTTTTTGTGTTTGGTGCTTTGAAGCTGCTGAATTTGAAATTTGACTAAGTTTTGATTGTTTGCATAGCTTGATTTGGATTTTGGATGGGAAAAGCTCCCTGGGTTTTTGTTGCATTTGTTAAATTGGGTGTCTGATTTCAAGTTTCAGGGCCTTGGTGTTTTATTAAGTGTGAATTTTAGTTCAAAAGGGCATAGATCTGTTTTTCAGGCTACTTTTTGAGGATCTGGTTTCTGGGTTCATGTGATTTCAAGCTCTTTCTGCATTTGTTCATTTGTGGCGTTTGTTCAATTATCAATCCTTGGCTTTTTCATGGATTATTTCCTCAAGTTTTAGATCTTCTCCTCGACTGCTCTTATAATATATAATAATTCCATAGAATTCATTCGTTATTTGCTTATGGTGTTATATTTGTAGTTCTATTTTATTCTTGATTCTTGTTTTCTAAATATAACAGCTAAAATAAGTTAGCAGTATAAAATTGAAGCCATGCTGAAAGTTATATATAAGTTATAGGTTTATTTTATTGTTCTCAGGTTCAAAGAACATAAAAGATGCAACTAAATGATTGCAAATGCATTGGGTGATGATGAAACACTGTCGTCACCGAGGAATAGGTATCAATAACTTCAAGATTGTGGACTGTGGCAATTTTTTTATGTTCACTTATGATGTAAACCGTGTCATTTGCCATTAGTTCTTGGTGGTTTCTTGTTCATTTTGTGGAGTCCCTATTTGTGAGAGCTGCTAGTCTGATGGTATGAAACTATCAAATACATACCACCACGTGGAGTGTAGTTTTACCCAAACTTGTTACATCCCTTTCAATATGGTTCTATGTAAGTATGCTTTTGTATGCCGTTGGCCATGAACAAATTGTCTTCAATTGCTTGAAAAGAATACTTGCTTGTTTTAGTTCACAATTTGTTGCCTATGGTTGCTATTTTCATGATCTTTCAATAACGCAATGTTTTCTGATTGATCTATTATCTTACTACTTGTGCTTTTATATATGCACTTGAGTCTTAACCAGATTCATTCAGTCCAAATGCATGTCTGTCAAATGCTTTTATGATTTTTATCCTTTTTGGTTTTTATAAATTTAAGATACTCTTTGAATATTGTAAACATGTATATTATGTCATGATGATGCAACTTAAGAATAAATTAAAGAAAAAAAAAGAATTCATGATTTTAATTAAAAGTAGAAAGTAGAAAGAAACAAGCAGCAAATAAGCATGGATTTTTAACTGTATTCCAACTTGTACAGATTTGCAGTTGAATGGGCAGCCTCTAATTTCTAGTACTAACAAACGAATAGCAGCTCAGTTAATGATTGATGGCACCACCAAAGCTGAATATCCTCCTCATCGTTAGCTCAAAACACAGGAGATTCCCCACGTAGTCGATTTCAGAACTGCTGCAAGAAATAAAACTGAAGCAGGTAATGTGAGATTACTCTATTCTGGAATCAATTGATTATTGCACATTGAATTCTAACTAGGCTTAATTCGTATAGATGATACACCTGAACTTTATTTTATAATTCATTTGAACATTTAAATTTTAATACTATTGTAGGTATAGATGATACATCTGACCTGCATTTTATACAGTTGAGTGTTATGATAAGAAGCTAAACAGTTTAAAGTTTAGGTTTTAAATGAATTATAAACATGAGGTCAGGAGTTCGTATATGTATTAAGCCTTTGTATGTATTTCGTTCTCATATTGCTTGGGTATGGGCCACGCATTGTCTACTGAGACTGAGGAGATTATGGGCCTCCTACTCGGTGATATTGAGGTCTGATTTTTTTGGTTTTCATTTTATTCTTATGCTTTAATTTGAATTATCTAGGTTTTCTCTTTATTTCTGTTTAAGTGAACTTGTTCTTGAACTTGCGAATTTTCATAAGCATTTTATTCCCATTTTTGAAATTGAAGCTCTTAACTTTTTTTTTAATTTTTTTTCTTCTGATTTAAATTAAATAGGAGTTTGAATGTTGCTATTTCGTTCTTTCTATCGATAAATGTTTTCTCCCAACAGTTTATTACAATACTTAAATAGGTTTCACAATTCTAGTTTTGTTCTCTTCTTTTGTAGAGTTTCGTTGAATTGGACTGTTAACAATGTTGTTTTCACATTAAGGTGTTATTTATTATTTGAAATTTTGGATTTTTAACCTTTTTTGGGGGTTAAGTATTTATTTCTTAACTTGTCTAATGCTGTGAGAACTTTTCTATGATGCAGCAAAAGCGTTCAGCTGTTGGTTTTGTTTCTCAAATGATTTTTTCAAATTATTGTTTCATTCTTATTTTGATATAGGTAATGGGAAGTTTGCTGTCTCTTGAAAGTTGAAAAACTCTAGATTTAGTTATTTCAGATAAAAGATGCAAATGCTCTGATTAATCTCTACAACGTTCTGTTTTTTATTCTGAAATGAGATTTTTTAATGGATCATGTGGCAAACGTGATTGTGATATTCTGGAATTAGTTAAACTTACTTCTGGATCTTAGGTTTGTTTTCATTGTCTAAAAATTAGGACTGGATATAGATTTTTCTTTCAGTAGTTTGGGGATATTATTTGAAATTTTCTTGAAATTTTCAAATTTGTCTTTTAGAAACATCCTTGAACTAAGTCTATGATGCTAAGAAAAATACGTTCTTAGTAAATCTTCATTTATTCGGATTGGGATAGTTTAATTTTGATTCCTGATCTGATGAGTATATGTGCCATGTGTCATTTATTTCAAGTAAATTAAAACCTCTGCTTTTCCATGACTAGTGAACCTAAAACTAGTTCAATGTCACTCTATTGTAGAACTTATTAGTCGGTGAAATTGATTACTGTTTAATTACTCTATAGCAGAATGTACCAACCCATTAACCTAAATCCAATTATAACAAACACAATTATGTTACAATTATACTTTCACTCTTAATTAATGATTTTGCACTATCACATGAAGAATAATTAATATATTAATACTTTGTTTCATATTTAATGCTTTAGCCTTAATAAGTGATAATAATATATAAAATTATATACTTTCACTAGAGCAATTACAATTCTTTTAGTTGCTCAATTCTATTAGAAGAGAAAGGTTTCCATTTTATTTCATTATTACTTTTACTCGAGCAATTACAATAGTTTGGCTCTTGTTATCAAAGTAGACAAGAAGGGAATATAATAGAACTATTAAATTTAGAAATTAGTAATTTCTTAGAATTTCCTGGTTAGTTTAAATAAAACTTCATAATCTTAGGGAATTAGTTATATATATATATATATATATGGAAATTATTTGTGGTTGACCAAGTCATATATATGATTAGTCTCATCTCTTCCTAATATATATATATATATATATATATATATATATATTCATGGTATGAACATGATTTCTTAATTAAGTGAAAATCATCTACTATTAATTGAAACTTGATTAACACTTTCTCATATATTAAATCCTAAACCAGTAAGATTGAATCAAAATTAATGTAAAAAATACTCCAATTATATATGTTGTGCCTTGTTGCTTGCATATTCTTACTGTATATATCTATAAAAACAGGAAAGCATGGGTAGATCACTGGACGTGAAAGTGAATGGATAGAAATAATCAAGTCAGAAAGAGCTATTGGATTAAAAGAAAGATAGTTGGAGCTAACAGCCAGTATGTATAATTAGGCAAGCTCTTAGCTATCAATATTGTGTAGCATAGAATTGTTTGGAAACACATATTGGATCTTCTGTAATTGCAAGTGCAATAGTACTTTATTTAGTTTTTTGTGTTTTTTGTTAGGTTTAATTTTTTAAATATTATGCAATTTAATGTACATGTGTAATATTATATTTTTTAAATTATTGTATTGGAGAATTTTTATTTACAGAAATTAAATTATATAAATTATGATTCTGCATACAATAAATTATTTTGTTGATTATAATGGCAGTAAATTGGTAAATACAAAATAAAAAATTAAATTATGTTATAATTTCGCGACGGATTCGCAACAAACAATGTGTCGCTAATATGCAATAAATTAAAAGTTGACGAAATCCGTTTTAGCGACTAACATTTGGTCGCTAAATTTCGAAGTAAATTTATAATTAGCGACGAAATTAGCAACGGATATTGTAGTCGCCAAATATTATTATCAAAATACTGGCGACTAATTAGGAATATAAATTAGCGACGGAAAAAAAATTTGCAACGAAAAATTAGCGACTGAATTTGAATTCCGTCGCTAATATATTAGCAACTGTTCGTCGTGGCGTCGCTAATTTTAATTAGCGACAAGAAAATGGTATTTAGCGACGGAATTTTCCGTCTAATCTGTAGTTAATTTGTAGTGCAATGAAATATCCGACCGATTTTTTTAGCAAAACTAATGACGGAATATTTTTATATTTATGTCAATAAAATCCATTGGTAACTATTACCGACGGATTTTTCCGTCGGTAATTTGGTACCTACGAGCGTTTTACCGATGGAATAATTTCGTCGGTAATCCATAAAAAAACCGTTGATAAGGCCTTTTCCTTCGGTAAAATGCCCTATTCTATCGGTAAAAATCCATCGGTAAAATCAATTTTTTTGTAGTGAAAAGAGTACCCTTCATGCCATTGGGCAGGTAATATCATTTTTTTAAATTTGCTTCATTTTCACTAATTAAAGGAATGCAAGATAAACAAAGTCTCATGAGAATATATTTGTTCCAATGATGATGTTTTTTCCTGGTTAGTTTGAATGCATTATTTTTCTTTTCAATCTTTAATTTCTGGTTTATTATGAATCAAATTCCTTGCTTATAGGCAATTGTTCATATCTTTTTTTTAAATGATCAATGTGGCAATTTTATAGTGAAAGTGCAGTTCTTGATTGTATTTAGTCAAGTTTTTTTTTGTATTTAGTCAAGTTATGGAAACACTGGTCAGATGTTCAAGATCAGTAATTGAAAGATCAAGTTCTAATAATGACACTGGGTGGAGTTCTTACTTATCTGTTATAAATCGCTACACAACTATATGAACTAAAAGTAGCTGGCATTATATAAACTTTTTATAACTTTTAATTGTTACTATTATATATGGATGTATTATTTTGGATATATTATTAACAATGTTATATACTTGTAAATATCAATTTATTCATTAATATATACTTTTTATATTAAATGTTGAGTGAATATAAATTTGCTATTTTTTAGTTTTTTATTTATTATTTAAATGATAAAATTTTTGTATTAAATTAAGAAAATAAAAAAATTCATATCAACATTCAGTGAGGATAAATTCATGTTGAATTTATCAATAATGATATTTGTCATAAAATGCATGCTAAAATTTAGTGAGAACCAAATCCTCACAAAACTTAGCGAGGACTTAATTTAATCCTCGCTAACCTCACAAAAGTTAGCAAGGAATAAATCCTCTCAAAATTTAGCGAGGACTAAAAGTTAGCGAAGAATAAATCCTTGCAAAAGTTAGCGAGGACTTTAATTTTCGCAAAACTTAACAAGGACCAAAGTCCTCGCTAAATTCAGTTAGGATGACTTTTGTTACAAATTTTTTGTCCTCGCTAAACTGATTTAGCGACAAAAAATCATTATTTAGCGAGGATTTTTGTCCTCGCTATTTTGTGTTTTTCTTGTAGTGCTATATGGCTTGAAACAAGCTCCTCGAATGGGGCATCAATGTCTCACTTCTGCTCTTTGTCAATTGGGATTTCACGGTTCCAAGTCTGATGTCTCCTTATACTTCTTGTGCATTGCTTCAGTAAAGGTTTTCTGTCTCATTTATGTGGATGATCTCATTGTCACAGGTAATAATACTTCAGCCATTCATATTATTATTACTTCCTTACAACAGAAATTCTCTATTAGAAACCTAGGCAAACTACATTATTTTCTTGGGTTGGAGGCAATTCATTCCACTTCTGGTATGTTTCTCTCTCAAAAGAAATACATCTTGGACATTTTGGAGCGTACCAAGATGTCTACCTACAGTCCCATTTCGACTCCCCTCAATCCAAGTGAAAAACTTCACTCTCAACTTGGTGAACCGCTATTGGATCCCTTTCACTACAGATAAACTGTAGGCTCTTTACAATACCTAACTACAACTCGACCCAACATTGCCTTTGCCGTGAACAAAGTGGCGCAGTTTATGAGTTGTCCTACCATAGGTCATTGGGCAGCAATTAAACGGATACTTTGGTATCATAAAGGATCCCTTGATCATGGTCTTCATTTTTCTTCCTCCTCTTCTTTGCAATTGCATGGTTTTTTTTATGCTGATTGGGTTGGTTCTATTGATGATAGAAAATTTACTTCAGGCTTTGCCATTTATCTTGGTGACAACCTAATCTCTTGGTGCTCTAAGAAATAACAAGCAGTGGCTGGCTAATCCACGGAGGCTGAATATCGAGCTCTTGCCACTGTCTCCAGTGAAATTCTCTGGCTCCAAATTCTACTTCGTGAGCTCGGTCTCGTTGGCTCCTCTCCACCTCTGGTTTGGTGTGACAACTGATGGAATATGACATGGTATGAATGTGATGATGGCACAGCGGAAAAACAAAAATTTTTATCATACATACCATACAATTCCGAAGCAAGAAACGAAACATGCAATTTTAGGGTTGTGTTACTTACAACTTATGATGCCTTTTGAAAATTGAATTTGATGATGCCCAGCAGCTAAGGTGACTTTATCCGCCTTAGGTCTCGATCACCAATGCCAAGGAACAGCCTTTTATGCCACTCCCTCTATTCTCACACACACACTTGCACCGACGGCTTAAAATCGAGATTGCTAGCTCTCTTTTTCGGTATTGTGTAAAGGCAATGGTTTGAAGCTACAAAATTTGATTTTGTACTTCTCTTAGGTTGCTATTACTACCCAAGATCACAAGAGAATGAGGAACTATCCTTTCTCCTTGTGAAAATTGGCTAAAAGAAATTAATGAGAGAGAGAGAGAGTTCACGCAAAATACATAGAAGATTAGGGTTTTTTTTTGTTTTCACGCCAACTTCTCCTTTTTGTATTTAGGGTTTTATTTCTTTTAATATATATGCTTATCCTTTGGCAAGTCTTTGATCTGAATTCAACTATCCTAAGATAATTAATTCAAACTCTATCACTTCCTAAAGATAAGTAATATATTTTGAATTAAACTTCTTTGAATTTAAAATTCAAATTTGAAATAAAACATAAGATATTTAAATAAATGAAATCACTTAACATAATTAAATGGCATGTGCCGAAATTCCTTGATTTCCATCTTGGAATTTCGGCCACTACATCCAATATTTAAATGATTTAATTTAATTTAAATTCTTTTAGGCTTTAATACTCAATTAACTTAATTAACACAAGATAATTAATTAATTGAAATTAAATCTTGTGGGCTGATTTCTCTCTCATGGACCAAGGCCCAATAGCAATTTTATAACCCATTACATACATTAATTTGACTTTAATTAAAAGCCTTAATTAATGCCCAATACTTAATTTAAACATTTTAAGTCCAATGCTTTGTGTGCGATCCTATAGGTCCATTTAATGTTGGCAATGAATTAATAAATTAATTCAAAGGCTATATATATTCTCTAGCAAGATATTATAACATTCCAAATTAAATGAAAATGCATATGGCATTTAGTGACCTAATGCAATTTTGCATAGTCCCTTACCCATAAATATCAGAATTAATATAAGGCATGGAACTAGTCATCCTTATATATATTAATTCCTTTCTTGATATTCCAGTGACACTGAACTCTCAGATAAATAATGATTACTCATTATTTCATCTCGGTATGGCCATACACTTCTCAGTTTACTGATCAAGTGGCCGATGATATTTTCTCTCTTATTGAGAGGGGTAATCCCTTCACTTCTCTCATACTCTCTAACATGAATCAATGCATACCCAATCATACCCGTACTTGTCACTCTATTACGAGCACGTTAGGTGTATGTCAAAGTACACAGTAATTCATAAAGAGTTTCATAGAGATTTCAGGTCTAAGAACTCCGATACAAAACTTGCATATGAGAAACACTTATGACTTGTACCATGTAGTATTCTCATGAGCGGATCGTATCCAGATACCATGTTCTTTAACATGTATCTATGATCTCTGATTGACACTCTTGTCCTAATGATCCGTAAGACAGAACTCATAATATCAGAGAGAGCATACTAGTCTTAATTCATTGTTATTCCCATAACAATGACTGACCAGGGATATTTAGAATGATGTCTCATTTGTTTCAAGGTCTTACAACCATGTGCCTCACACATGATAACTTAAATCGAAACAACACTCTTGGATAGTTTTATTAATTGAGATGCACAGGAATACAAAGGATAAAACAAATGCCTCATTTTATTAATTCAAAGTGCTTTATTACAATGCATTGGGGCTAGGGCTTACACTAACAACAACTTAAGTACCACCTACGTGACCGTAAATCCCATCTTTCATTCACGCAGCAAGCATCTTGAGGTAGACTTTCACTTTGTTCGTGATCTTGTTTTCAAGAAACAACTACTGGTCTGCTATATCAACTCCTATAATCAAAATGCAGATATTTTTACCAAGGCTCTTACAAAATTTCACTTTCAGTTGTTGCGATCCAAGTTGAGGCTGGTGTCAACCCCTGCTCAACTTGTGGGGGAGTGATAGAGTATTCTACTCTAATTAGAACTCTTGTATTGATTGTACTCTAGTATATTTAGAAGTTTACATCTACTCTATAACTTTGTACTCTGTAGTGTATAAATCCTCTGTTTTGTAAATAACATGGCACCACTTCTTCTTAAACTTTCAAAGGCAACCCCCTCTCACCTTTCCATTAGATTAGACTAGATCATGGATCTAAAAAATAGTTCTATAACCGCATAGTTAATGCATAGATAATTTGATATTTAATTTTTTAATTAAAATAAGACTTATTTTATGGCTCTAAAAGTTATTGGTGGAGTATAAATCCAAGTGGTCCATGCCTTCCGATTCCTGAAAAAACACCATTGATTTATATCTATGATACGTGGATGTTTATTCAAACATAGGAATTTGGCTTGTGCTTTTTATTTATATGTATATAATTTTATTATTATTATTATTATTATTATTATTATTATTATTATTATTATTATTATTATTATTTAGAGCAAGATTTAAAAGATAAAACAACTCCGATACAAAAATAAATTCACATTCTAGACACTACGCACTGTACGCAGACAATGTGCAATAATGCCTTACAATTAAAATAAGCTGATTGCTGTAACTGAGAATTGGTGAACTGTGATCTTTATTTCAACCAGGTGACATCAATCTTAACAAATTTAACTTCGTAGTTCCCTTCCACCAGAGTTGTTTTCTTTGAGTTATGCAAATTGATGTGGCCAATACTTTGCTCCATTCATTAAATTTCAAAGAAGCACAGCTTTCCAACTTGCAACATTTGGATTTGAGCAATAACTTATTCTTAGTAGATATTCCTGTAGAGAATGGAAACGTCACAAATCTTCAAATATTGTCAGTTACAAGTAATAATCTTAAATTTTTTATTTAATGTTTAGATTTTTTTAATGGTCTAATTATTTAATTTCTTTGATTTTTTTTACATATTGCTCAATATTTTCAAATAAGTGCAAATATAATGTAAAGAAAACTGTTGAATATTAATTTTCAAATTTCATAATGACTTGAATTTTAATTGTACTTATTGAGATATTTTGATTGGGCTTGTATTTATTATTGTGTTTTTATTTTCCAAATTTTTAAAAATATTGAATTATGTAAAATATCGGATTATATTGTACTGTATTATTTTGTACCTAAAGAATCGAGGAATAGAATTTAATTGTACCAAATTTTATAAGAACTGTACCGAATTGTCCTGAATTTTCAAGACAATAATAATACTTAATTTTTAAAATACCTAAAATTTTAAGACAATATTAAGATTTATAAATTTTCGAATTGTACCGTACCGTATACCCTTATACTCTAAACCAAACAGCGTCTAAATGTGCTGACATTAACAGAGATGAGAATTGCTTGTTTGGTTTCCAATAATACTTTGTACATGTAGATTCATTGATTTAATTGGTAATAATTCCTGAATCAGGCATTAAATATAATTAATTAGCTCCTCCAACTGTCAATTGAAATTTAAAATTAAGGATAAAGGGACAGGTTTTCGAAGTAGATACGTAATATATTCTTATATTATATCAGAAAATCTGCGCTTAAAAATTGCAGTGGAAGAGTTGTTAACAGAGCATTGTAGATTAATGTCAATAACAAAAAGAAACAGAAACAAAGAATTGAAAACTGCAATTGTGTTAACAACGGATATTTAAGAATAGAGTCATGGTAAACCCGGCCTTTCTGGGATATGTGGCGCCCTCAGAAGTGACAAAGGAGAGTTTTTTTGTATATATTCTCTTGCTGTGTAGGAGATCTGGTATCAAATCAAGCAGAACTTCTAGCAGTGGATGAAGCACTACAGATCTCCCTTGATCTCTTGCAAGATCAAGGCCTGAATATCATTCTTTTAACTTGATTCAGACGTTGTTACTTATGATAGCTTTTGAATCTGTCTTGCCCCAGACCATGGAAGGTTTAGTTCTGCTTTCAAGAGGACTGATAATTGTCTAGCTTCTCAATAAAAAGTCTCTTTACAACAGAAACTGAGGGAATGTAATTGTATACCTAATAGTCTTGCAAAACAAGGTGTGTTTAGACAATCAGACTTGGTAGCTTGGTTTACTCTAGTTTTGTTGTGTCAAATAGGAATTTTTAAAATATATAAAGGAAGTGCATAATGGTGTTTGAAATGATCAGTAAAGAAATGATCAACAACCAAATTTTATTATTATTATACATATAATGATAACCTTTAAATTCAAATAACAACACCAAACATCATTAGTTTAAGATATATATATAGAAATTATGGCTTCAAGCAAAGCAAAAGCAAATAAACTGCAATTTATAAATCTGAAATCACATATGCATTCCAGAACAGTTAAAGTGGTAGTTAGTGATTTGGTCAAGTCTCTCTGCCATCTCAACCGTTAAATAGTTCTTCCAGTCACCTATTTTACCTTTTCTGAAAAATGCATTAGCTGCAACATTTAGAGGCACATTACTGCCAATTTCTTTGCTCTTATTCACCTCCAAGTTGCTCAGTTTGTCAAAACTACACATCTCAACAATCTTTTCGACAATTCCTTGTTTCTGTTCGTCCATGGAGAAAGGGCAGCCCATGAAGTTAGCCATTTTCTTCACATAGAAACAAGTATCATTTATCAGGTTTCATATTTGAGAAATAATATTCTTTCAGGAAATTCCAAGTTTGCTTTCCAATATCCTAAAACATGATCCCAATAAGGTCCATAAGCTAAGACTCCATCGCAAAATTTCTCATATGCCTCCTGGAATGGAATTACCTTCGCATTAACCTTCTCATTATTGAAATGCCATAGCGATACAAGAACATCCTTTGGATCCCTCGACACATAAATGATTTTACAGTTGGAGTTTGCAATGGATTGAGGCAAGGAAGTGAAGGAATATGCGTCTGAATTAATGGATTTTCAGGGTCTCGAGTAAGGCCAAGGGCATAAAAACCTTCTAAGAAAGGGACAACATCATGTGGCATATTGGTGAGTAGAGGATTTGTGGAGGAATTAGAGCCAGAATCAGTATATTGGGCTCTGGTTAGAATGGAAAAGGACAGGGTCTTAAGCCATGTGGTTCCAGATTTAGGAAGGCTGCACAAGAGAATATCAGTGGGTCGAAGAATGAAGTTTCGCTGGAGCAATAAGACTCCTTTCAGGAGATGTGAATAGCACCAAAAGCCTTGGTATTTGTATAAATTTTCTGAAACTTTCCAGCTACTTTCTTGAGGAAGGGTTGATATGAAGTTCTCTATTTCTTTGATATGGTTTTCTTCTGAAGATATTGAATCATCTACAGTTTTGTTGGATAGTGAAGAAGGTTCCATGGTGAGAGAACGATTGAGCAATAGGGTTAGAGGCAATATTCCACCAGCAATTATCCTGTTATATACTAGCAAAAAAGAAATATTCCACAATTTTTTTTAAACGACTTTATAATGGTACGGAAGTGGTATGCACGTGCAGCAAATGGCTATAATTTTGAAAAAGAAAAAATAAAAAGGTTAGCCTTTTACTGAAATTTCATATTAATTAATGGAGCAAAACTGTAAACAGCAACTTTAATGAATAAAAAATGTGATTACAATGCCATTTATTTTATGAAAAGTGATAAATATATTTTCTTTTTTATTTTTTCGTTTCTCTTTTTTAATATTTGCATAATATGTGTCTGTTTTATATGTTATACGATTATATGTTTGAATTTATTTGCATATATATAATGAAATAAATGAAAAATAAAAATAATAAATAAATAGAATATATTTAGAGTTTGTACAAGTAGTTAGAATTATTTTTAAGGGAGTTTTACAAAACTACCCAAAAAACAGAACCCCTTTTTAAAAATACCACCATTTTTTTTCCTTTTTAACATTACACTTTTTTAAATTTCTATTTTTAAGAATACCACTTTTTTAATCCAGACAAACTCTCCCTTCTTTCCTTCTTCTTTCACTCTTCCTGTTCTTTCGTTGTTCTTTCGTTCTTCTTCTTCTTTCGTTCTTATAAGAAATTCAATGGCTTCTTTTAGGGCACTGAAGAAATTCTTTCTCTGCTTTCTTTCGTGGATTTTCACTCTCTTCTCACACTCAAGGTTCGTAATTTCTCCTTCTTCCTTTTTTATTTCTTCCTTGAATTCTTTGTTTCTTCATCTCTTTCTCTTTCATAATTCTCTCATGTCTGGTTTTTCTTGAAATTTTTTGTGACTGGTTTTTCTTGAAATTTTTTGTGATTTGTTAAAATAGCTGTTGCTACTGTTAGATCTTCTGAAAGCGACGTTAACGGATAGCTACTGTAATCTAATGTATTGTTTTGAACATGAAACTGTCCTTCTTCGCTCTTGATTCCGGTCATCGAAAACTGAAATATGGACTCTAATTGTTTGTCGGCGTCCCAAGAAAAAGCTGCATTATTATCCACCATACTGCTCATCTGATTGTATCCTCTGTAATTGCTTATATTTGAGCTATTGCTGGAACTTTCTTTACCCTCATTCATGAAAAGAGGACTCATTCTTGAAGCTGAATTGTCAGAGAAATCACTAGCACTCATGCTTCCATGGTCGAAACTTGTTAAACTTGGCATTGAAGTGAATGGGAAATTGGAGCTTGTTTCGAGTTGGGATTGGTGATGAAGATTTGAGAGAGTTGAATTATACCCACCTGGCTCTGGAAATTCAAAGTACGATAAAGGATCGTAGTTTTGTTTGCTGGCTGAAGCTTCTGTCAATCCATTGGTATAGTAATTTTGGTTAATAAGAAATGCTGGTTCCTGTACTGCGTTAGTACAGTTCGGTATCCCTTTAGACTGAAACGAATTCAAACGAATTTTTTGTGATTTGTTAAAATAGCTGTTGCTATAAAGTTAATATTTTAAAATAGCTGTTTCTTCGGGTCCTTTGAGTGCGCATGTGGTGGATCGATCCAATGTTTATGAGATTCAAGCTTCCATTTGGGATATGACTGATGAGGCTGGAGGTTGGGATTGGAATCTCAAGCTCAGTCTCGCACTTGGCTCGTTTCTTTCTTTTACAAAAATTTTCATCTCTACTTTTGTTTTTGCCTTGTCATTGATGGAGTTAAATGGGGTTCCGGTTACTGAGCACTGTGACACACTTAAGTTACAGCCACTGTTACTCCTTTTTTAAATTTTACACATGAGAATGGAGGAGGTGGCTGTTAGGGCATTTATTTCGTCAATAAATAATTCTACAACAAGTATTACTTTCTTACCAAATGTTAGAGAAATACTGCACATAAAGATAAATGTTAGAGAAATACTGTACATAAAGATAATTTGTTCCCTTGAAAAATTAATTTAGGCATGGAAATTAATCAAGATTTTAATGACACCGAATGGTTTTTATATAAGAAGTTTTACATAGATTGGTTGCGATGGGCAATTTGTGATACTAATTTTGTTGCTAACTGAGTCTGATTTTGGCAATGGAAAGTAAAAAAAAAAAAGGAATAGAAGGAACAGGAAAAATCGAAATCCATTAAGAAAATATGATGGAATTTGATCCGGATGGTATACCATTGGTATATCGGATGTATCATGTGGTATATCATGTATAACATGTGGTATACCATGATATAAAAGGTATACCAGATGGTATACCATTGATATTTCAGGTATACAGCATGGTATACCATTGGTGTACCGGATGCACCATGTGGTATACCATGTATATCAAGTGGTATACCAATGGTATACTGTGGTATACCATTTGGTATACTTGATGTACAAGATGATATACCATTGGTATACCGGATGTACCATGGTATACCGTGGTATACCATTGGTATATTGGATCTACCAAGTGGTATACTTGGTATACCATTGGTATACCAAAATGTAGACTGTCAATCTCAATTCTGAATTTTAGTATACCACTGGTATACTTGGTATACCGGTGGTATACCAAAATCCAGATTAGCAATCCCAATTCTGAATTTTGGTATACCACTGGTATACCAGGTATACCGGTGATATACCAAAATCCAGATTGACAACCTCAATTCTGGATGTTGGTATACCGCTGGTATACCTGGTATACCGGTGGTATACCAAAATCCAGAATTGAAAATGGTATTCTGAATTTTGGTATACAAACGGTATACCAGGTATACCGGTGGTATACCAAAATAAAAAATAAAATTTAATTTTGATTATTATTCATAAAAAAGTCTTACTTGAATTGAATTTAAATAAATTTTATAAATCAAATTAATAATTTATTAACAACCATATATCTTAATCATTATTTTACTTTTCTTTTTACCAATTTTACATGAATGGTAATAGCTATTTGGTTTGTAAAATTTGTCTAAAACTAATCTTAGAAAGACTTTTCCATAAAAACAGTTCTCATCCTCTTTACCCATTCTTGACCATCTAGCATTGACAAAGCTCATCTTTTAGAAGATAAAGAATTGGACAAATATGTTTTACTCCTTCAATATCACATGAACATTCAACAACCATTTCTCTCACTCTCATATACACACATCACCGATTGAACGAATATCAACCATTTCTTCTTTTCCTTATTAAATATAAAGATGCAGATTGGGAATCGAATTCACATTTTTATAATTCTACAATACGTTCAATAACACTATACTATTAAGGTGATTAGTGTTTTTATCAAGTAAAATGTCATGAGAATGCTAAGACATGTACATAGATTAAATGTTAGGAGGGGAGAAAAACCATAAGATAAGAAGAAAGTGCATGATTACAGGGATATTAATAGGTGATATAGTAAAATAATTTTGCGATTTGAAAGCATCCTCCATCTCTCTCTATATATACATATAAAAGAATCATCCATAAAAGTTAATAAAAATAAATAATATCACATTAATCATAGTTCAATTTTGCATACCAAAATTAAGTAGCAATGACATAAAATTTCTCTAAGTTAATTTGTACGCTTTACTTAGAAAGGAATTAATGGAATTAAATGGATATAAATTTGTGTGGTTCTAAGATAACGATTCCCTTGTGATAAAGAGAAAGATGGCCCCATCGTCAGCAAAGAGAGGAAAGGCATTAGTGAGGTAGCCTCTTGTTGTCAATTAGTGAGGAAAGGCATTACCACAATTTGCTATTGTTGTAAGTAGACCTTTGCTCTTCCCAGGGTAAATACCTAAGGTCCGGCCAGAAAACACTTGAGATCTCAGGACCATCGTAGAGAAGACGGAGAACTGAAGAAAAGCTTTGTTAACAGAGCTTGAAAGAAAAAAGAAATATTTCAAGTATATCGTCTTCTTAATGAATGAATATAAGATTGTATTTATACAAGAATAAAACAAATAACAGCCTCTCTAACAGAAAAGACACGTAAGCAACACAAGAAACACGTGAAGTGAATACAAGAAGAAGCGCTGGAAAAACAGGGATGAACAGAGTACAGAAAACTAACTGAAAAACTAAGTAATTAATAAACCAGCTAATATAATCTACAAAAACATTGTCGTTGTCTAAATAGAACTTGTAAAACCTTG
This sequence comes from Excoecaria agallocha, assembly GCA_037975025.1. Lineage (NCBI taxonomy): Eukaryota > Viridiplantae > Streptophyta > Magnoliopsida > Malpighiales > Euphorbiaceae > Excoecaria > Excoecaria agallocha. Next base: position 68,127,188 of record CM075810.1, read on the forward strand.
TCAAAAAGTTACTTCCACTTCTGGAAGAAACAAGTTGCGTGTCCCTATTGAAAAGTTGCAGATGAAGCAAGGTTGGGTGAATCAAAACTTTGCCACAAAATGCCTTGAGTGATTTAATTTCTTCTCCATATGTTGTGCATTGCTGTACAATTGAAGTTTTGAATGAAAAATCAAAAGAATTTCTCAAGCCATTGATAAACTGCAGAAACATGATGATGGGTAAATTTCAAGCAAATCGCTAAATTAATTTCAGAAGTATCTACTAAGCCAAATTTTGAATTTTCTATTTGAGAGGGAGAGAGCAGACCTAGCATGGCCTCTTCCTTGCGATCTTGGACGGAAATGAGATCGGACAGGAAATGGAAATCTTCCTAAGTGGCGTTGCTTTCACCGCACCTCCGCTGACAATGGCGGGGGTCGACACTGATGAATGGGCTGGTGAAGAACTGTTCATTTTGTCTGCTTGGCTAATTTTCGTAGAAAATCGTTTTTCTTTGTTTATTTGGACCCATGAAGCCCACATCCACCTATAAAAATAAAAAGAGGTATTTTTAAAAATATAAGTTAAAAAAATGGTATTTTTAAAACTTGAAAACGGATGAAGGTATTTTTAAAAATGAAAGTAAAAAAAGTGGTATTCTATGTAATTTCCTCAATTATATATGCATGTATATTTTCTAATATAACCCTATATTAAGGCACGTGATTAGAGAGAGTGGGGCCCATAGTCTTATTCCACAGTCCTTTCCTATGGCATTTGATGTCCAACTGTTTCTGCATTCCGGGTTCCATAATAAATAAGATTCGGTAACACTGCAATTAAGGAAAATGATATATTCGTCGCTGGCGGCAACGGCGGTAGCGGAAAATGAAGATCTTCTCAACAATATTCTCCTCCGATTACCTGCAACATCACTGGTTGAATTCAAGTGTGTATCTAAGCAATGGCGGTCTCTGATTTCTAGTACAGAATTCGCTCTCTCCCACTTACGATTCCGCCATACCAACTCCACCCCCACTGCTCTCTTGCTCAGTAGAGATATCAGACACCATTATGTTGGCCTTGGCTACATTGAACATGTGGTTCCTCTAAATCTTTCTACTAGAGAACACTATCTTCCCTCCTTTGATTTTATGAACGGTAATGTATTACAAATTCTAGACTCCTGCAATGGCTTGCTTTTGTGCGATTCTTTATGGGATGCGCCTGACGGAAGGTTATTAATTGACGACATGGTTATCTGCAACCCTGCTACTCGACAATATAGAAGGCTCTCTTGTCGTCGTTCACATCTCCAAAACCATAGGATGGGTAATATTTTGGCATTTGATCCTAACATATCTCCACACTACAAGGTGATTTCTGTTGTGGATCCTTGCCAATATAAAAATCTATGCGCTTTTGAATTTCATATATATTCATCAGAAAATGATTGCTGGGCTCCAAAAATAGCATATTCAACTGATTTGGAATTACATAATTCATCCCATTTTGGACCTCGTTGCGCCTTTTTTAACGGTGCTATTCATTGGATTTTTAGGTTTCCTAAACCTGAATCGCCACTCTGCTTCTCATTTGATGCTCGGGCATTCAAGAAACTATCTCTTCCGGATAAATTCATAACTTGGTACCTTGGGGAGTCTCAGGGCCAATTGAATGTTATAGCTGGCGAGGATGAGTACAATTTTGATGTTTTGGAGATAGTAGCCGACTATTCTGGATGGTCTGTGAAGTTTCATGTCAATCTTCAATCCTTTAGAATGGCATTTGCTGGACGTTACTGCAGCATAAAAATTCATAATTTTGTGTCACCCAATTAAATGACAGTTGAAGAGTTTCTCTTGCCCCGTTTCTCTTAAGTGAAAATCAAAGTCCTCAATCTGCCATTGTTACCAGTAGGAGTTGTTATTCTCCTTGGACTGAAAAAATATATATGTATCCAAAACTTGTTACTCTCTTAGCTCTGTAATCCTCTTTATCATTCTCAATTTTGCACACAGTACAAGCATCAACTTATCCAAAGGTTATGAAAGATGATTGACATCATGTTATTAGGTGGCAACAATAAAGAGTGATTTTAGATCAAAATGGTGTTATAGTCTGTTACGTTTGTTAATAAATGTCATTTTATGCGCTATGCACTGTGTTTGTGTGGAGAAGATTAAGTTGGATAGAAGGTTTGTTTTTCAAATTTATCTGAGTCTGTGATTGTGCTGCGTATCGATAGTGCAATATTGAGGTTTGATCTTCCTGATTGGACGTGCGGAAAAATTTATGATATAGAGTCCAGGCCTGGAAATAGAGATCAGCCACTAGCTCCCAATGCCGAAGCTGATTCTGATGATTTTCATCCTATACTGAATTTTGATTTTCAGGATACGTATCAATACTTTGAAAACCTTGTTTTTGTATGATCTTAATCAATTATCTTAGTAAGTCAACATAACCTAGTAAGTTTAACATATTTTTTCCTATTATGTCTTCATCATTATGATGCTGGATGAATTATCTTGTCACTGTCCTGTCCAGCTATTTGATTCCCTAGTTTTAATAGCTTGTTTGTTTATGTTTCTCTTTTTTGCACGGAAATTCCATCAAAGGAATACATGCATGTTCACGTTATCTGCGTTTATCGGTGCATATGCCTTGAGAGCCTTAAGTCTGTCTAATGATAAAATTACAAATGCGTATGAACTATAAAGCTGTGTAGTTGTAGCTTAAAGTTTAATGAACTCGATGAATGCTTCTGTTAGGAAGCTCAGTAACCTGTTGTATGTTATGTTGAACAGCTGTTATAATGTTAATTTGAATGTCACTTATTCTTGATTTATTGATTTAGTGTTTCATATGACAATGGAGGACAATGTGCTTGTTATTCCATGAAAGGTTTATGTGGATCGGTGCGTATGACTTGCGTCTTAAGTCTGTCGGATGATAAAATTACAAACGTGTAGTAACTAAAACTATCTTGTTTAATGAACTCGGGGAATTGTTATGTTGGAAGTTCAGTAGCCTGCTATATATTGAGCAGCTATTATAATGTTAATTTGAATGTTACATCTCTCTCTTGATTTCTTGATTTAGTGTTTCGGTTACATCTCTCTCTTGATTTCTTGATTTAGTGTTTCAGACGTAGTGGATTTACCTGATTTCACATGCGATTCTTTGCTTTAGTTTCTTTGTCTATATATGATTTCAAGCGTGCAACTAACATGCTATATATTTACTAGTAATGGCGGTGTGATCTCATATTTAGAAAAAAATTGGACTGTGATAAAGAACTCTAGTAGCAAAAGTTCATGCTTTTGTGTCACCCAATTGACAGTTATAGAGCTCTCTTGCCCTGTTTCTCTCAAGTGAAAATCAAAGTCCTCAGTCTGCCGTTGTTATAATTAGCAGTTCTGATTATCTTAGATCAAAATTACATTTCGGATAACTGAGAATCAAACTAAAATTGTGAAGCAATGGTACATTTATTTTGGAACTTCTAGTTGAATAGCATATTGTCTTGGAATCATGGGCAGGGTTAGGGTAATAGGTTCATGAGAGCGAGATAATGATGAAAATGTTGAATGATGTTATTATAACAAAAAGGGCAAGTTTACATTAGGCACCATGGATATACATTATTTCTCACATTATATATTAGCAAAGACAACAACGTTGTTAAACTCAGCCAGAAATCTGAATAGACTTGAGATCAGGTTTCTTGACTTCCTCATTAGGAACAGTGACAGTGAGAACTCTATTCTCCATTGAAGCTTTCACTTTATCCATTTTTGCATTCATCGGCAGCCTGAACCTCCTCATGAACTTCCCCGCTGCTCCGCTCAACGCGATGCCAAGTATCATTCTTACCTTCTTTTTCCACATTCCTCTCCCTGCTAATCTGCAGAACTCTGTCATCTTCTATCATCCAGGAAGAATGAAGGGAAAAATGCCAGAAAAACGGCAACCTTCAATTTCAAAACGTAGCCGTTTTTTTGTACTGGCGAAAACGGCAATCTTATAAGAATTGATGAAACTGAAATTTTATGTTTGGACTTTGGAGTATCAAATTTCATTGTCACTATAGGGATCCATAGTGGAAGTTTTAATTAATTGAAGGGTAACGATAATTGGAGAACTTATTTTTAACCCAGCATATGAAATTTTCGGGAATCAAATTAATGATGAAGTGTTGCCATGTTAACCACCATTTAATTTTTTTTCCCATCACTGTGCTTATTAGCAAAATACAAATTAACTAACTAAAACAGAAAAATATAAAATCATTTATTACAATACCAATAGATTTAAATAAATACTCAAACAAACCAAGCTTTTATTCCTTACTTGCAACGCAAATTATTTAGCACATGACCCCAAGTGGTAAACACAACAAACCTTATTACAACAACAACAACAATAACAAAAACAACAACCATAAACCCATACCTTGTATTCACAGACTAAACCAATGAGACTCGAACCGAGCCTGATTGTTCAGTTCATGATGTAAACAGGGTACGTATAGGCAAAAGCTTGGTTAAAATACATAAAGAAAGACGCGACGAGATCAGTATCGGCAAGTACTGAGGCATCTAGACTTAAGATGATCTTTGTACAGATTAATATGCTGCTCTCTTGGAGGAAGGCACTCTCTGACGACTTCATGCTTGTGCAGCTCGTGGTACCATTCATGTAATTCTGGATGTTTGTGTTCAGTGAAAATGTCAACTTCGGTCACTTCGGATTTCACTTGAATCCAATGTCTCATTAAGAAAACCACAATGTCTACATATCCAATTTTCTCTCCTCCGAAGTATTTCTTTCCTTCCAGCTCCTTTTCTAGCAAGCTCAGATGACCATGAATTTCTTCTTTTATCCCGTGTTTCTTTTCCTCTCCCGCAGCCCAAAACCTTCTTTCTGCTTCAAAGATCTGTAACAAATGTTCAATTTCCCATTTTAATTAGTATAAGGAGAATGTTAATCTGTACCTTTGCAGCAGTATGACACGATGTACACCATCTGATTAATATATATATATATATATATATATATAATTTTTTTTCAATAGAATGGTGCACGTCATAAATTTATGAATCAATTAATTATAAATTATCATGTATACAGAAGGACGACTATAATTAAATTGATACATTTAATAATAATGATAACAACAACAAATACCTTCTCATCGACGTGTTTAGCCCACAAGCTTGTATCGTCTTTGCAACCACCGAAGTCATCATGGTGATCATGATGTTCCCATCGTTCCTCAACGTACTCAATAATCTTAAGCGATCCACAAATGCCTTTTTCCTTATGAACAAGCACAGGGCAAGTTTTATGACTATGCTCGCTTTCACTACTTTTACACTCCCCTTGACAAAATTCATGCACAACACCTTTCAATTTTAGGGCCAATTCCACTTTGCGAGTGTAAGGACATGCCCATGAACCATATAGTTTCACTTTATCTCCCATTTTTAGGGTTTTCAAGAACTTGTTTTTGTACAAGTATTTGTAATTTAAATTCTTGTTTTTGCTGCGAATGTTAATGGGAAACGTAAGAGGGTACTTATAGAGAAATTTTTGGTGATGCGTACGTATGCGGGGAAAGTTTCCAGTTGCCAAGAATCCAAACTTTAATATCAGCAATGTCATCAATGAGCAAATACCAGCAACGTCAACAATTTTTGGGATTTTTTTTTTAGTTTGGTATGAAATCCAAAAAAAATTAGGAATTTGGTGTAACAGTAATCAATTTTAGGAATTTGGTGTGTTAAAAAATGGCATGCCGTTTTCTGACAAGGGTTACCCACACTGTGGGGCTTAAAATCGCACAAACAACCCTCCAGCCGTTTTCTGATGTAAAATTATTTTCTGACCAAGAATCTCTTCGTTATCTTCTTATGGATGAAAATGATCTTTTTTGACATCAAGAGAGCGAACAACCATTGGAATGCTCAATGGATAAGACTTATCCATATAAAATTGTTTCAAGATTTTTTCTATATAAGATGACTGATGTACAAGAATTCCTTTTGGCAAATATTCAACTTGAAACCCAAGACAAAATTTTGTTTTTCCAAGATCTTTTATTTCAAATTCCTTTTTCAAATATTCTGCAGTAATAGAGATTTCTTCTGGAGTCCTTACTATGTTTAAGTCATCAACATAAACTGCAACTATAGCAAATCCTAAATTTATCTTCTTGATAAAAACACATGGACAAATTGAATTATTCTCATACCCATTTTTCACTAGGTAATCACTTAGATGATTGTACCACATGCGTTCAAATTGCTTTAATCCATACAAAGATCTTTGGAGTTTAATCGAGTACATTTGTCGAGGTTTTGAATTAGATGCTTCAGGCATCTTAAATCCTCAATAAATGACCCTCAGGTTGGTGATAAAGGCATGAACAACCCTCCAGCCGATGAGCTACACCGAAGATATCTTGATAGACAGAGAAGGCAACCTAGATGTGGCACGAGATCACATATATTTCATTAGGAACAATGTATAAAACGTTGCTTGTTTGTAATAACAAAGTCCTTGGTATAATAGAGTTTATTTAAATTTTATTATAATTTGCATACATTGTGTTTCGATAATATAATATAGTTTATTTGAATTAAGTGAAAATTCGTAGACAAATTGGTTGTAAACGTAATTAATAACAGCAAAACATTCATTAAAAGTGATAAATAAACTAAAATTTTTTATAACAATTACAATGGCGCACAGTAATTCCGTGCATTTGCAGTGCTTTTATATTAAAAAATTTTAGAATAAAAAATGGCACATTTCATGCCGTTTTCCATAAGGAGTGGGCTCCAGCACGTGATAGTTCTCTCCACAAAAAACAACACCATTATCTGCCGTTATCTACCAGGAGTGGGCCCCATAGTGTGTCAGCCTTCCTTACAGAAAACGGCACTAGAGTCTGCCGTTTTTCACCACATTGGACCCACCGTTTTGACCGTTTGACGCCTTGCCTCCTTTTTGTCCAAACGACACCGTTTCCTTCAATAGAAAATGGCACTTCCTTGTGCCGCTTTTTGTGCAATTTTCAGTCCTGTAGTGTGGGTCTCCCTTGTCAGATAACGACACCCAGGGGTGCCGTTTTTTAACACATCAAATTCCTAAAATTATTTACTGTTACGCTAAATTCCTCATTCTCTTTGGATTTCCCACCAAACTAAAAAAAATCCCACAATTTTTCTACCAATTTTTCAAAGCTTATATATTATGAATTTTTAATAAGTATATTAATAAGTACAGAGAAATTCAAAGCTTGTACTATCTGCCAATTAAAGGACAAAGAGATTATAAAAGTAAAGACATGTAGACAGCAATCAAGCTGTAGTGGGTGTTAGAGAATGACAAAGTCAAAGTGAAAGCTGGTGTTACGTGAACTGCATGCTGATGTGATAAACTCTGCATGATTTCGTGCTCAACTCCAATACTCTGTTCTGCTCTGTTTATCTTATCTACCAGCTTCTCTTTATCTTGTACAGCTTAATATTTATCTTTATCTTGTAGCACAGTTTTATACAATTGTAAACTCTTAGAACTTATCTTAGGTGCAGTATACTGTGTATATAAGCTCTCATGTATCACGTATTCAAATATAGAAGATTACTCTCTCTTTTTCTCCTTTCTTCTTCATAAAACTTAACATGGTATCAGAGCATTAAGTCCATTTAACCATGGCAAATCAATCTATTATTCCAATCTCTTCTTCTACTATCATTTCCACTACCCATTCCTTCTCCGTAAAATTAAATACTAAGAATTACCTAGCCTGGAAGACCCAATTCACTCCCATTCTCAATTATCAAAACCTTAATGGCGTCATTGATGGCACGTGTTTTCCCCCACCTCAAACTCTTTCCTCAACTACTGGTGAATTAGTTCCTAATCCAGAATATGACACCTGGTTCAAAAAGGATCAAATGCTTCTCTCCTGGCTCTTTTCATCTCTAACAGAAGAAATTTTCCCATATGTTATTGGTCTCTCTTCCTCTCGAGAAGTGTGGACTGCTCTTGCAAATGCCTTTGGTTCCATTTCACAGAACAGGCAACTACAACTGCACATTGAGCTGCAAGAACTCAAAAGGAATGATATGTCGGTATCAGCTTATCTTCAAAAAGCTAAGGCATTAGCTGATGAACTTAATGCAGCAGGTAAATCTCTCTCTCTAGCAGAATTCAATGTAATTATCTATCGAAATATCGGTGCTGAATTTCATAGTATTATTACTGCTCTCAACCTCCGAACTGAACCAATTTCCTTTTATGAGTTACACGGCCAATTAGTAGCCCATGAAATTCTGTTAAAGGGAACACAAGAACCTCAAGCCAACATAGTCATCAAAGGCTCAGATTCCTCTGCCTCACATACAACCTCTGCTCCACCTGCTTTTCATTCACGTGGTGGTAACCATAATCGAGGTAATAGCACTCAACAGAAAAACCGAGGGCCATGTCAAATTTGTGGATTACGCAATCACATAGCCACCACTTGTAGAAAACGATATGTACCTAGACAACAAGTTAACTCTGGCAGTAGACCCATGTTTCCTCAAGCAAATCATGTCTATACTCAACAGCCGGTCTCACCATATGGAATGCAGCCAGCATCACCGTATGGAATACAGTCTTGGTTTCCAGACACAGCAGCTAATTACCACATTACTCCAGATGTTCAGCAGCTTGTCGAAGCCCAAAGCTACCATGGAACGGACAATCTTCATGTAGGTAATGGTCAGGGGTTGCCTATAACTCATACCGGTAAGGCTTTGCTTCCTTCCTTGAATGGTTCTTTGCAACTTAATAATGTCTTATGTGTTCCTAAAATAATTAAAAATCTTCTATCAGTACAAAAATTTACAACTGACAATTCCTGCTTCTTTGAATTTTGGCCTTCTCATTTTCTCATTAAGGATCAAACCACCAAGAAGGTACTGATGCAAGGACCCAGTGAAGGGGGAGTGTACAAGCTCCGATCACTCAAGCAAGCCTTAGTAGCAGAATCAGCAACCCTTGATGACTGGCATGCAAGACTTGGCCATCCAAATTACAAAATAATGCAGGATATGCTTAATAATAAGAGCATCTCAAGTGCCACCTCTCTTTTAAAACCTTGTAGTAATTATCTGTTAGGTAAAATGTCTCGTATTCCTCTAGTTGCAGTCGAACATAAGAGTCGCTTTCCATTTGACATTATTCATTCTGATGTTTGGGGTTCTGCTCCTACATTATCTTTTAATGGTCATCGTTATTTCGTGTTGTTTACTGATGATTTTTCAAGATACACTTGGGTTTACTGTTTAAAAAATAAAAGTGAAGTTTTTGATGTTTTTCTTCAATTTGAGAAATTGGTTGAACGCTAATTCCAAACCAAAATTCATTTTTTTCACTCTGACTGGGGGGGTGAATACCAAAAATTACATTCATATTTCAAGAAAACTGGTATCCTTCATTGAATTGCTTGTCCATATACACATGAAAAAAATGGTACAGCTGAACGAAAAATTCGACATTTAGTGGATACTACTTTAACTCTTTTGGCACATGCCTCTCTCCCTTTAAAATTCTGGAATTTTGCTCTTGAACAAAGCACAATGCTCATAAATGTTTTGCCCAGTAATGTGTTACTAAAACAATCTCCTTTCGAAATTTTGTTTAAAAAATTACCTACCTATTTGGCCTTTAAACCTTTTGGTTGTGTTGTTTTTCCTTGGCTTCGACCCTATCAATCTCACAAATTTTCTTTTCGTACACTGCCTTGTATCAATTTGGGTCTTAGTTCTAATCATGCTGCTTATAGGTGTCTAGATAAAAGCACTGGGCGTATTTACTTAGCCCGCCATGTAAAATTTCAAGAAAAACTCTTCCCTTATGCCACGCAGCCTTCCCAGTCATCAAAGGTTGCCACAGATTCATCATGGCTTCATTTTACAAATTTGCTACACTCCACTTCGGGCCCCACTTCAGTTCCTTCTTCAGGTATGATTCCTCCTCCTACTTATTCCCAATCATCGTCCCCATCTACTTCATCACCTCACTGTCCCCCTTTTTCTTCTACACCTCAAAATGCATCTTTCCCACCAGGCCTCAATCTTGTTGTAGACTTATCCTCATACAACTCCACTGCCCCTCCACCTCAAAATACTCGCACCCATCCAATGGTGCTTCGTCCCTCTTCATTTGCTCCTCGCCAAGCGCATGTTGCCCTCACTAAACAAAATTATCTTCTTATTGAACCTAAGACTGTCACACATGCAAAGACTGTTCCAGAATGGCGCAAAGCTATGTAGGATGAGCTAAATGCAGTCCTTCAAAATCATACTTGGAGACTTGTACCCCGTCCCTTGCACAAGAACATCATTGGTAACAAGTGGGTTTTTCATATTAAACGCAAACCATATGGCTCAGTCGATCGCTATAAAGCACGACTGGTAGCCAAAGGTTATGCTCAACAATCTGGAGTTGATTACCAAGAGACTTTTTCTCCCGTGGTTCAGTTCAAGTCTGGTTCATTTCCAGTGCTGATCAGTTATCTGATGGTCTTACCAAACCGCTCAGTACACGTTCTTTTCTTGCTTTCAGAGACAAGCTTCGTCTTCAGCTTCCTACGCCATCAGCTTGCGGGGAGGTGTTAGAGAATGACAAAGTCAAAGTGAAAGCTGGTGTTACGTGAACTGCATACTGATGTGATAAACTCTGCATGATTCCGTGCTCAACTCCAATACTCTGTTCTGCTATGTTTATCTTATCTACCAGCTTCTCTTTATCTTGTACAGCTTAATATTTATCTTTATCTTGTAGCACAGTTTTATACAATTGTAAACTCTTAGAACTTATCTTAGGTGCAGTATATTGTGTATATAAGCTCTCCTGTATCACGTATTCAAATATAGAAGATTACTCTCTCTTCTTCTCCTTTCTTCTTCATAAAACTTAACAGTGGGACCCTAACTTATCTTTAATCATTCATATAAGTTCATAAAAAATTCTTGTTCACACCTACTTATTTTCGTTGCATCATTAAAGAGTTTATTAATTCTTTTTTCGAACGCAAATTATTTATTTAATTAAATTTATATTTATGCAGAATCAATTTTACATTACATTTCAATACGAGCTTAATTATTGGAAAGTTTCCAATTGGCAAGAATTCAAACTTTAA
>CM075810.1:68138576-68253451 GCA_037975025.1 Excoecaria agallocha
GGAGAAGTCCATTGGGTAGCCATACCGATTCAATACCCAAGAAATAGTGAAGTTTGCCCAGATTTTTGACTGCAAATTGAGACTGAAGAAACGTAATAACACAAGTAATGAAAGCAGAGTTGTCGCCCATTAACAAGATGTCATCAACATAAATAAGACAAAATACTTTCATGGCAGCATTAGAGATAAAGTACAAGGAAGAGTCAGACTTAGAACCTTGAAACCCAAACCGAAGTAGTGCACTTGTGAGACAGCGATGCCACTGTCTAGGAGCTTGCCGTAAACCATAGAGAGACTTCCTTAATTTGCAAACATGGTCAGGGAAGCGAGAGTCAATGAACCCAGGAGGTTGTTGCATGAACACAGCTTCATCTAGAGTGCCGTGAAGAAAAGCATTGGAGACATCCAATTGAGTGACCAACCAACCAGCAGAAACAGCTAATGAGAGAAGCATGCGGATGGTGGTTGGTTTAATAACAGGGCTGTATGTGTCCTTGAAATCAATTCCAGGACGCTGGTGAAAACCTTTAGCAACCAGACGGGCTTTGTAGCGATCAATGGAACCATCTGCATAATGCTTCACCCGAAAAATCCATTTACAGCCAATAACATTCTGTGTAGGATGTGATGGAACCAATTCCCAGGTGCCATTGGAGAGTAAAACATTAAATTCATCTACCATGGCATGGCGCCATTCTGTATGCTTTATAGCTTGAGAAAAACACGTGGGAAGAGGAGCGGCTGAGGAAGCAGCAACTAAAGACACGATACGGTGAGGTTTGAGACTTCCCGTTTTGCTTTGAGTGACCATGGGATGCAGGGAACCATGATTGTTGGCTGAAGAGACATCATTGTTTTGGTCAATGGAAGCGACTATTTGGGAAGAGCTGGGGGCTGAAGTAGTAGGCTGAGGAGTGGCAGATGGTATGTGAGTGGGACTAGATGGAGAAGGGGAGTCCTGAGAGTTGTTACTGACGGGTAAATGTGTAGTGGGTATTTGGGTGGTAGAAGTGCTGGTTAAAGGATGTACTGGTAAAGTTATTAGAATAGGAGAGGGTAGTGATGGATCTGGAACTGTTGGAGTAGGCGCCACAGGAGGAACCATGCTAGCAAATGGAAAAACCTGTTCATCAAAGATAACATGACGTGAGATGAAGATTTTACAAGTTGAGACATCAAGACATTTATAACCCTTGTGGAGTTTACTATATCCTAGGAAAACACATGCACTAGAACGACAATCAAGTTTATTGTTGGAATAGGGACGTAACCACGGATAGCATAGGCAACCAAATACACGAAGACTTCCATAATCCGGATGAATACCAAATAATTTATGGTATGGAGTATCATTAGCAATGGTGGGAGAGGGAAGACAGATGATGCTGTGAGTAGCACACTCAAAGGCAGCAGTCCAATAAGACATAGGCAGATGACTATGATGAAGCAACGAAATACCAGTCTCAACGATGTGCCTGTGCTTGCGCTCAGCACACCCATTTTGTTCGGGTGTATGAGGGCAAGAGACACGTTGGGTGATACCATGTTGGCGTAAATAAGGAGTGAGTGCTTGAAACTCTCCCCCCCCATCAGATTGAAACATTTTGATTGGTTTATCGAAGTATTTTTCAACTATTGTTCGATATTGAATAAAGACAGGAAGCACCTCAGATTTGTGTTTAAGAAAGTAAATCCAAGAGTACTTAGTGTAATGATCGAAAAATAAAACATAGTATTTAAACCCATCAAATGATGTAACAGGAGCAGGCCCCCATACATCAGCACATATCATTTCAAGAGGATGAGAAGAAATAACATCCGATGGACGAAATGGAAGTTTATGACTCTTGCTCACAGCACAGGCATGACAAATGGAAATGGGAGAGGAAGAAAAGTCAATTTTATTGTTGATTAAAGTACGTTTAACTATAGGGATAGAAGAGTGGCCCAAACGGGCATGCCAAACATTCAACGATGCAACAAAAACACTAGCAGTGGGTCTGCATTTATTCAGAGACAGATGATATAAACCAGCACTACTCCGGCCTCTGCACAAAATCTCCTTCGTGTCCAGGTCCTTGATAAGAAAATGATCAGAGAAAAATTCAACAGACACACGGTTAGTATTGGTAAGAGCATGAACTGATAACAGATTTCGTTTAACATAAGGGACATGCAAGATATTTTGAAATTGTAAAGAACCAGAGCCAACAGAAAAAGAAGTCTCACCAACATGGGAGATAGGAAGAAACATACCATTACCAATTTGAACTTCCTCCGGACCTTGATATTCAGAGTGGAGGGCTAGGTTGTCCAAGTTTGCTGTTAGATGGTGTGTGGCGCTAGTGTCAACAGTCCAGTTGGAAGATGGGGCACTGGTGGCTGCAAGCTGGAATGAAGGTGATGGACTGGTGCGGTTTTTGTTTCTGGGAGAGGGACATATATTTGCGAGATGACCAAAACCCCGACAGTTATAACAGGTAACTTCATGAGAGAATGTTTGTTTGGGTGCAGATGGAAACTGTTCTGAAGTACCACGAGACCGGCCTCCTCGAGCACGGCCACGTCCTCTCCCCCGATATTGTCCCAGCACACTACGTGCAGCAAGTTGTGCTGAAGGAGCAACTTGATTATTCTGATGAGATGTAGCATGATCTCTCGCTAGCTGACGTTCTTCATTGAGTAACAAACCATAAACATGATCCAAAGAGTGTTCTTCCATGCGTGAATCTAAGGAGCGGTTAAAGGGTCTATAATCAGGACCTAATCCCATGAGGATAGCATCAAATAGATCCTCTTCATGATATGGGTGGCCTAAGGCAGCTAATTGATCCGAAAGTGCCTTGGCACGTTGAACATATACAGCAATGGAATCCTCACCTTTGTTGAGAGAAATGATTTGAGATCTGAGATTGCGAATCTGAGGTTTGGAGCCAGCAGCGTAGGAAGACATTAGTTTGTCCCAGGCCATTTTGGCAGTAGAGGCACCTACTAGTTGTGGTAAAAGAGTGGACTCAATGGAAGTTAAGATCCAACTAAGAACCAGCTGATCTTTGCGTTCCCAGTATTCAAATTCTGGGTTGGCATCTCCAGTGGCCAGTAGTTTTGATGGTGCAAGGAGAGAGCCATCAACATGTCCCATCAAACCGTGACCCTTAAGCAGAGGTGTGATTTGAGTTTTCCAGAGTAGAAAGTTAGATGTGTTGAGTTTGGTGGAGAAAGACGGGTTGGGAGGAACTGAGGATGAAAATAATGGTGCAGTAACTAGCTGACTGCTACCAGCATTTGTAAAGACTCCAGTGGAGTTGGAGACGGCTGCAGTGGAATCAGTGGACATCTTTGTGGTTATTTTAAACCCTAGGGCTCTGATACCATGAAAGAACTGCAAGGCGTATTTGTATTATATATTTGCAATGTATATATACAGGAAGAGATTGTCACGAAATAGGAAACAAATACAAAACAGGAAACAGCTACAATTTAGGAGGCAGATCAGATATGATAGAGGCAGATATGATAGAATAGAATTCTGTTTACGTAGGACTGTGGTGGCTTTCCTTACATCGAGAAGGATTTTATTTCTCCAGCACACATCACATCCTCAAGCTAACTTGTAGATTTATTCACTACAGCATTGAATGCCCCACTGTTCACAAAGTTTTCATCCAAGCTCCATCTTGAGACTAACAGAGTTAGAAGTAAAGTTCTTTTTTTACTGTTCTGGTTAGTTTGGAAGGAAAGTTTTATTAGTTATTTACAAAGTAGATTTTTCATATAAATACTTTTGTACCATTCATATCATTCAATACGTGATAATCATTTTTCTCTTTTTTACTTTCTTCTTTGAGCTCATTCTGAGCTTTCTTGATAATCAAAAAGTGTTCAGGTGAGAAGTGAAAAAAAAAGGATTTGTTCAAAGGAGAGTGATTGAAATGCAGAGTTATAGCCTAAAAATTGCATGGTTAAGTGATATTAAGTATGACTAATTTACTATAATCTATGGTTATAAAATCTTAGGGACTTGTAGATCAAAGCTCTTTTGAAAAAATAAAATAATTTACCATTAGAGAGAAAGAATAAGAAGAATGGGGTTAGATTCAAGAACTTTTGGGCTCTCTTTCTCACCAAGTAGAGTCAAGAACCGGTTATGTGGAAGACCAAGCTAGAATTGCCTAGGGAATAAAAGACACCGAAGCAGGATTAGGCATATTTTATATCCATTGCCAGTATGGTTCCAAAGATATAAAATACCTTCTTGCAGCATGTATGGATACTAACATATATGGGTGTATGCAACTATAGCAATGAACCCATCTAGTATGGCACACCATATCATTGCAATGCAACCAGATTATATCATTTCAACAAGGATGTCTCCCAAACATTGTACACATAAATTGGAAATGTCACCAAAATACAACTCCAAGGCAGGAACTGTCCGAGAAATTAAGCTTACATCGATCTTGACCAAATCACCCTCTTCCAACACCCTCCCAGCACAAGCAAGTGGAGAAAAATGACACACAGTGTTATTAATGAAAGAGCAAGAAGGAAAAGTAACTCCAATTTTAACACACTTAATTCCTTGCAAATTGGGATCAATTCATTAATCAAAGCTGCTAGGATCGAGCGGCTATTTTGATAGTAATTTTAATGGTGACACAAAATGAAGAAAAAGCCAAAGTATAGGACTAAAGAAAATACACACAACTTACATGGTTCGGCAATGTGCTTATATCCAAGGAAGAAGAGGAGCAATAAATTCACTATGTGAAATTAACCAAAATTACAAGTAGAGCAACACTCAAATCCAAAACCCAATTGCACCCCGTTCACACAAATGCTTTCTTAAAAGAGATTTGATTTTACCTCTAAATTGACTAGAGCATTAACTATAAAATCATACTACACTATCTCTTTTTCTGATACTCCAAATGCCAAGTGAAGCTCTCCTTTCATGGGCAAAATTTGACACAAGTTGTGCCACTGAATTTATTACATATTTCGGTGGCTTTGAAAAACTTGAATGGATGCCTCTTATTCAACAATTACAGGTATGAATTAATTGTGCAGCAACCATTTTTGACAAAACAAAAGCCAAGTCAAAAAATCAAGGCACCGGGTTGTCTGTAGTACCAATCTTTTGAACTATAACATTTCCTTTTGTGATAATATCACGAAAAAAAATAGTACCTGATGTCAATGTGCTTTGTTTTTTCATGAAACATCTGATCTTTGGTTAGATGTATTGCACTTTGACTATCACATAAGACAACAGTCACTTGATGATCTGAATTGAGCTCATTATATAAGCCCTTTAATCAAATAGCCTCTTTAATATATAGCTTCAGTCACTGCCATGTATTCAATTTCTGTTGTAGACAATGCAATTGTAGATTGCAATATTATAGATTTCCAACTAACAATGTTGTTTTCGCAAGAAAACCCATAGCCTGTCAATTGAGTTAATGACGTATCTGATCGTCAAGGAATTGTAAACAGACTTTTAAAAAGGATTGATGTTCTTTTTTATTTCTTAATTTATTTTTACTTTTCATATTCATTAATATTGATAAAAAAAAGAATATTTTACTAAGATAGCAATAAATTAGACTAGACTTTATGATACAAAATCAAATAGAATTGGACTCGTAAAAATTTGATCCAATTTTAATTTTAATTTTTCTTTTTTTTTATGTTTTTCCAATTTATTATTTTTCATTTTTCAATTGCGATTGACCCATCCATTGGAAATTTCGATCCTACAGAAGAGAATTGGAAGATCAAAGTTAAAGTATTAAAGAGTATGGCATCTTGTGGATTCAATTAATACAAATAATTTATTTCGCATTTGAAATGCTTTTTTCTTGATGAAAGCATATTATATTATTGGCATAGTACGCAATTTTACATCCTAAAGTTGGAGCTATGATTCTAATGAAATGAAAGTGGTAATATTCATTTCAACTATAATGAAATAATTCAAAGGTTAGTGGAACGCCGCACCAACATTTAGCTAGTTAATACTAAATTAAAGCATATATATATATATATAATGGTGAGCAAATATGCGCACAAGAAATACCCGAGTACTAGTGAATTTCTCTTGATAATTTTAATTTTATTACGTAACCAAATTAACTTCTGAATTAGTCTAAGTAATTAAGGACTCAATTTTACCAAAATAAAAAATTAAAAAAAAAGGGTCGATCTACATGATTGAAAATTTATGTGCTTAAATTGGTAGAAGCCACCATAATTTTTCTATTGGTAAAATAGATAAGGGGTTAGTACATAGTTGCCCTAAAAACAAATTCAATTTCAATATTAACGATTCATAATTGCCATTTACTTAATTTCGTATTTCAAAAATGGTACACTTTTCACTTTAGCATGAACTCATCTTAAAAAATCAAATTCATTTTCTTACAAATTTTTTAATGATTTTTTTCATAGATCTGATTATTTTCTATCGTCTTTTTCTATCAAATCAAGATAAATAATTTATTTAAATTATTTAGCTTTGTAAGTTGAGGTAAGAATCAATGGCTGCATTATCTTTCAAAAGGATTAAAAAGTTAAAAATTGTATTACTAGAATGATGGTGCGAAATCCTTATGTCCATATAATGGACAATTATTTACATTTTTGTTGCACTGTACATGGAAATATTATCTCTGTTTAAATTGGTTTTTTTGTCTATTTTCTTAAAATAGGAAATTCTTAAAGATGGTTGCAAATTTATTCTTCACGTTAGCAAAAACAAATTTAAACACTACAAAGTTAAAATACACAACTAAAACTATCCATCAGTAAATTTAAACAACACATATATTGATGACAGGAGAAAATATATAGCAAGCTTCTTGCGATTATGAACACCTGCAAACACAAACAATAGACCAGTGGATTTCCGATAAAAGAGCCTCCGACGGTCAAGTTAAAGATTCTGGGTGAGAGAATAAGAATTCTTGAGTGAAAGAAAATTCATTCCCCTTTTCATACCTGTTTCTCCTTCTTTTATAGGTGGGGTTACCACGTTTCTAGGAGTTAATAGGAGGAGTTTTCCATTTTTTCCAGCCACTAACCAAGTAACGGCGATTTTCGAGGGAACGTGGGTTAGTGGCGATTATTTGTTCAACGTGGTGGAGTTATTTTCGGGACCAGCCTTTTGCTGATCTATGGTTCGGCCATGTCTCCCTGAGGAGCTTGGCCTCTGGTTGGCTCACCGGGTCTTATTTGGATAAAGTGCTCGGCATATGTCAGACCATTAAACCGATCTAATAGTCCGGTTGTTATCATATATAATTCTAAAAAAAATTAAAAAATTAGTCCATCTAATTATTTTCCTTTACAATAAAAAATTGTCATCCTATTAAAAAAAAAAACAGGCTAAAAGAAAATTATATTACAACACTTACTTTGTATGTCTATCTTTACTTTTTTTTTAATCACATATAAGGTATTATTTTAATTTCTTATCAAAGGGTTAGCATTGACCGGTTAATCGGTCTATTAACTTTGAAATTATAGTATTAGTTTATTAATTTCAGTTAACCACACACTATATCTATTTCGATTTTTAACCAATTCTTTCAGATTAGTTTATTGGTTAACTACTAAAAAATTTTAACATATAAATTTAATAAATTATATAATTTGTAATATTATTTTTAATAGTTAAAAATACTTTGTAAATAAAAATATAAATTAAATATAATATTCATTAAAATAATCAAAAGAAAAACAAAATTTTCATAATTAATTATAAAAATTAAATATATTTAATATGAAACTACCAAAGAGTGAGTGATAATTATGCACATGTAATGAATAAATAATAGTAATAAAAAGATAATTTCAATGGTTATTTATGAAAAATATGTATTATAATAATATTTTAGAAAATTATATATCATAATACTTATAAATTACAAAAATATTGAAAAAGTTAAATGTAAAGTTTAAAATATAATATATATATATATATATATTGATTTACCGTTAGTCAACAGTTAACCGCCAGTTTTTGAAAGTAAAAAATCATAAAGTTAAATTTTTGATTCGGTTAATATAAAAATCGGTTTGGTTTTGAATCAATTTTTCAGTTAACTAAAATTTTTATTTTTTTCTCACCCAAATGTACTTATAAAAATTTATTAAAAAAACGTAAAAAAAAGTATAAATAGCTCAAACAATATCTAATCCGATAAAATTTTGTAAATAAATCTCATTTTTCCTTTATAAAAAATTAACTTTCTCAATGTCATATTTAATTTTTTTTTTTTATATAATTGGCATCTTTCTATGGTGTGGATTGCCGACTAGTTGACTTTGTATATAGCTACAAAAGCACAAAATCAACATCTAAAGAAGTTTATTAGTTTTGTTTGTGACAGACTTATCCACGCTACATCATTTGCTTTAATTTGCTCAGTAAAATTTATTGAATTAATTTAATTTTAATTTCTTAAAAATAAAATTAGTCCAATTAAATTATTAAAATTCATTCCACCATTAAATTATTATTTTTTTAATAAAACCATCTACTTTGAATTAAACTTGAAGAGAACTTACATCCTGATGAATTAAAAAAGAGACATGAGGAGGGACTTCCACAACCCAAATCAAAGTACAAGGAATAGAAGAACATGACTTTGCTAATCTATGAGCTACTTTGTTTCCATTACGAGGGACAGAAGACCACATGCAAGAAATAAATGTAGAACTCAGCTGAAGACAATCATCAACGATACTTCCCAAGCCATTACGAAGATCTACCTTCCCCACTAAACAGTCAATCACATATTTTTAATCTGACTTCGCAACTATATGACTAAAACCCATATATTTGGCAGTAGAGATGCCAAATAAGAGAGCCATTGCCCAAGATATGAAGGGTTCGACGATCCAATCAAAGTTCTCTAACCACAAGCTAATACCTGACCTTCGTAGTCTCTTACCACTGCTCCTACCCCCACCTTCTCCTCTCCAACTATTCCAGCATCAACGTTAAGCTTCACAGCATTAAAGTGAGGGGGCTGTCAACTACAATTGCTTCCATCATTTGACTGAGAATTAACACTAGGTTAAGTGCTCACAGCTTTGAACTCCTCCATTGAGCTTTTGGCGGCGAAAAGAATTTGCGAATAAACCATGACAAAGCCATCGTGAAAATGTTTATTTCTTGCAGCCCACATTTGATAGCAAATGAATGAAAAGAGCATTATTTCTTCCATCTCTAAATAGTCCAACAACTTTGACACCCACCACCTACAATTAAAAGCTTGAACAGCCAAAATTCTATGAAGTTCTGCATTTTCCCATAATTCTCTCACAAACTGACATTCTTTAAAAACATGAAATACTGACTCCATTCTATTACAGCATTGACAAAATGGGGAAATGCTATTAATCCTCTGTTGCAAAAGATTTTTAACTGGCAATGAATTTAAAGATGCCCTCCATAAAAGATTTACTATCTTTGGAGGCACATTAATACCCCACAGCCTTTTCCAAAATTGAGAATCCAAACCCCCAGATGTAAAGATATCAGATTAAACTTCCTTCAGAGATAAGGTGTGCCTATATCCGCTCCTCACTATATAATGACCTGTAGAGTGGTAGAACCAAACAAGCCGATCTGCTCTATCCCAAGACCAACTGGAATCAATTTTATTCTCTCCACATCAACAGGGAGCAGCATTTCATTAATAATGTCCCATTTCCAAGACCCATTTTGACTTTCAATTAGAGAGGCCACTGTCATGTCATTGAGGGTTGAGTTACACAGAGTAATGACTCTGAAACCAGATAGCTGTGGAATCCATTTGTCATGCCATACCCTTAAACTCAAACCATCTCCCACCCGCAAGTAACACCCTAAAGCCAAAAAATCACGACCCGCTAAGATGCTTCTCCAAGTAAAACTTGGGTTAGAGCAAATAGATGGCTGAAAGAAGTTAGAATCTGGAAAATAACGTACCTTCAATAGTCAACCTACAAGAGAGTTTAGGCTTGTCAGCAAACACCATCCTTGCTTAGCAAAGTCCCTAAAACCCAATCCATCTTCAGATTTCGGTTTAAATGGCTGCTGCCGACTACACAAATGAATTCTTCTACTATCATCATTCTTCCTCCACCAAAACCTACAAATTAATCATTGCTTGAAGATCTTGACATAATCCCAAGGGTAGGAGAAAACACTACATAATGTAGGTTGCATTAGCTTTTGCCATAGCTTTTACAAGAATTTCCTTCCCCGATCCAATGGCGAAGCTAGGTGGAAAGGAAGGGCGGCAATTGCCCCCCTTATTTTTTAAAATTTTTTTTATTTTACATGTATATATATATTAAATAAACAATTTTTTTCATTTAAAATTTTATTTTGCCCCCCTTATTTTTCTATGAAAATATTAAAAAAATGGCCTTCTAATATTTTTGCCCCCCTTAGTTTTCAATCCTAGCTTCGCCATTGCCCCGATCAGGTTAGCAACCTTTCTTTCCACCCCTCCAACCTCTACTAGAGTTTATCCTTTATTAAAGGTAATCTTCTTTGAACAACCCACCACCATTGGGAGACCCAAATAAAGTTCATAATGGTCCACCTATTTAACCCCCAGATATCGAATTATAGTCTCTCTCAACTCAGCTTTGACACTAGCACTAAAAGAGATCTTTGATTTGCTAGGATTTACTTTTTGATCAGATAAAGATTCATACCGCTGTAGTATTGATAAAATTGCAGTTGCATCAACAATAAAGGCATGGCTAAAAAGCAAGTTGTCATCAACAAATATGAGATGTGATATAATAGGAGCTCTTACCGAAATTCTCAATCCATGAAGGCAACCTAAATTAAGAGCTGAATTTAACAAATCTGTTAGTCCTTCAATGGAAAGTAGGAACAAATAAGGGGATAATGGATCCCCCTATCTCAGGCCTCGAGTGGGTCGAATTTCCCCAATCGGGCTACCGTTCAAGAGAATAGAGTAAGAAGCCAAAGAAACCAACCTCATCACCCTATCCACCTAAGCAAACGAAAAACCCATCCTTCTCATAATTGCCTCCAAAAAAGTCCATTTTACATTATCATACGCGGTTATCATATCTAATTTTAGAGAAATAAATTTCCTTTTTCCCATCCCCCCACTCTTCATATAATGAAAAAGTTTGCAAGCCACTATAGCATTATTTGTGATCAATCTCCCTAGCACAAAGGCATTTTGCATCTCATCAATAATATCTCCTAAAATAACTTTTAATCTAATAACCAGTACTTTTGTAGCAATTTTATAAATAACATTACAAAGATTGGTTGGACAGTATTAAGAGATAAATTATGGATCTTTTACTTTAGGAATGAGACAGATATAAGTGTGGTTATATATGTACCCAGCATAGGCCCTAGAAGAATTCATGGGTATTATTACGGTAATAAATTCTAGTTAAGTATAATTAAATGATGTATTACAAGTTAAGATTGAGACGATAAATGTTTTATACGAAAGCAGGTAAAATAATTATTTTACATTAGGTGCAATTGGAACAAAAGTATGATTATTGGGTCAATTGAAGTAAAAGAAAGATAGTTGGGGTGAATTTATGAATTAAGAATAGGAAGTAATTTAAAAAGAAATTGTTTGGTGGGCCACATATGATGTCATCTTTCACTTAAGAATCCCATAAAATTATGTATAAAAAGGGATAATAGGGGTTTGAGGTCAGCATTCTAGGGGAAAAAGAAAAAAATCCCAATTCCTTCATTTTGCTCTCTCTTCTCTCTTTAAGAAAGTCAGTGCGTTTACTTACAGAAAATAGATTTTTATTTTCTGTTTTCTATTTTCTTATAAAACTTGAGTATTTATTTTCTGTAGAAAATTTCAAAAACGCATTTATTTATTAACAAATGAAAAACTGTAGTGTTTATTTGTGTACACACACACACACATATATGTGTGTGTGTGTGTGTGTGTGAGCGCACGCGTGCATACATACATACATACATATGTATGTATGTGTGTATGTATGTATATGTGTATATATATGTATATATATGTGCATGCATACATACATACATATATATGTACATGTATGAGTATGTATGTACATATATATATATATACATATCCATATGTATATACATACATGCACATACATGTACATATGTATGTATGTATGCACATACAAGCACATACAGATACATGTATATGAATATGTATGTGTATGTATATGCATAAATATATATTTATATGTAATAGATAGATAGATAGATAGATAGATAGATAGATAGATAGATAGATAGATAGATAGATAGATAGATAGATAGATAGATAGATAGATAGATAGATAGATAGATAGATAGATAGATAGATAGATAGATAGATAGATAGATAGATAGATAGATAGATAGATAGATAGATAGATAGATAGATAGATAGATAGATAGATAGATAGATAGATAGATAGATAGATAGATAGATAGATAGATAGATAGATAGATAGATAGATAGATAGATAGATAGATAGATAGATAGATAGATAGATAGATAGATAGATAGATAGATAGATAGATAGATAGTGTATGTATGTATGTATGTATGTATGTATGTATGTATGTATGTATGTATATGCATATGTATGTGTATATATGCACATAAATATACATATACATGTAAACATATACATATGCATATGTATGTGTATGTGTATGTATGTATATACATATATATACATATCCATACATACGTATGTATGCATGTACTACATATACATGCACATGTATATACTTATGTATGTATGCACATACAAAAACATACATATGCATGTATATGTATATGTATATGTATGTATGTACATATATATACATATATATATATATATGTGTGTGTGTGTGTGTGTGTATTAATATTATTCAGAAAATTTGAAAAATATTTTTTATTAGTTTTTCAATCTCTTTTTTATTTTGAAAAACTGAAAAATTCATTTTTTGTTTTCTATTTTAGAAAACTGATGAAAATAAACATGATCTCTATTTTTTGTTTTCTGTGAAAAATTTTTTTGAAAAACTGGAGCAAATTTTTGTAAGTGAACAAACCCTAAAATTTTCACTTCTCTCTCTCCTCTTTTCTAAAATTCAACCTCTTCACTCCATAGAACACTCCTGAATTTTTGTTATTATGCTTGTAAGGAAAACTTCATGAAAGATGTCTTAAAAAAGAAAAGCATATAAGAAAATAAAGAGGAAAAAGTTAAGAGAAAGAGGTGTTTGATGAAAGCTAGGAGTTACATATCAGGTTTGGGATCCTTTATCCCTTTGTACGTGGTTATTAAGTCTATTGGTTTACTGATAATGTGTATTAAGTGTGTTATTAGGGTTGAGACATAAAATATGAGTATGGGAACTTTTAAACCCTTATATGTGTATATCTATTTCTATAGAGTACATTAAGATAGGGTTTTAGAGGCACTAGTAAGATTAAAACATGGATAATATGCTTAAAGGGACAAAAGAATCGAAATAAGAAAGTTATTGCCAAAATAGTGAGAATTCATCCTAGGATTCACTGGATCTAATCACACTCTTTTTTTTACTATAAAATGAGTTATAGAGCTTCAAATTGCATAATTCTAGTTGGGTTGGAAACTAAACTCATAAATCTAGATTTTGATGGAATATGACATTATATATTCATGGTAATCGTGTAGCGAAAAAACGATAAAAACAATCATACATGCCATACAATTCCACGACAAGAATCGAAACATGCAATTTTAGGGTTTTTTAAACTTACAACTTTTTGATGCCTTTTAAATCTTGAATTTGGTGAAGACCAGTAACTAAGATAACTTTATCCGCCTTAGATCTTGATCACCAATGCCAAGGAACAGCCTTTTATGCCACTCCCTCTATTCTCACACACACAATTGTACCGACGACTTAAAATCAAGATTGCTAGCTCTCTTTTAAGGTATTGTGTAATGGCTATGGTTTGAAGCTACAAAATTTGATTTTTTACTTCTCTTAGGTTGCTATTACTACCCAAGAACACAAGAGAATGAGGAACAATCCTTTCTCCTTGTGAAAATTGGCCAAAAGAATTAAGTGAGAGAGAGAGAGGAGTTCACGCCAAACCTAGAAAAACTAGGGTTTCACGCCAAACCTAGTTATGTCACTTAAGGTTTTATTTCTTTTCATATATATATCCTTATCTTTTGGCAAGTGTTTGATCTGAATTTTACCATCTCAAGATAATTAATTCAACTTCAATCACTTCCTAAAAATAAGTAATATATATTGATTTAAACTTCTTTGAATTTAAAATTCAAATTTGAAATAAAACACAAGACATTTAATTAAATAAAATCACTTAATATAAATAATGAACATGTGCCAAAATTCCTTGATTTTCATTTTGGAATTTCGGCCACTCCATATATTATTTAAATGATTTAATTTAATTTAAATTTTTTTAGGCTTTAATACTCAATTAACTTAATTAATACAAGATAATTAATTAATTGAAATTAAACCATGTGGGCTGAATTTCTCTCTCTCATGGGCCAAGGTCCAATAGCATTTAAAATGCCCATTACATACATTAATTTAACTTTAATTAAAAGCCCAAATTAATGCCCAATACTTTATTTAAATATTTTAAGCCTAATGCTTTGTGTGCGATCCTATAGGTCCATTTAATGTTGGCAATGAATTAATGAATTAATTCAAAGGCTATATATATTCTCTAGCAAGATATTATAGCATTCCAAATTAAATGAAAATGCATATGGCATTTAGTGACCTAATGCAATTTTGCATAGTCCCTTACCCATAAATATCAAAATTAATATAAGGCATGGAACTAGTCATCCTTATATATATTAATTCATTTCTTGATATTCCAGTGACACTGAACTCTTAGATAAATAATGATTACTCATTATTTTATTTCGGTATAGCCATACACTTTTCAGTTCACTAATCAAGTGGCCGATGATATTTTCTCTCTTATAGAGAGGGGTAATCCCTTCACTTCTCTCATGCTCTCTAACATGAATCAATGCATACACGTACTTTTCACTCTGTTATGAACACATTAGGTGTATGTCAAAGTACACAGTAATTCATAAAGAGTTTCATAGAGATTTTAGGTCTAAGAACTCCGATACAAAACTTGCATATGAGAAACACTTATGACTTGTACCATGTAGTGTTCTCATGAGTGGATCGAATCCAGATATCATGTTCTTTAACATGTATCGATGATCTCTGATTGACACTCTTGTCCTTATGATCCGTAAGACAGAACTCAACTTATCAGAGAGAGCATACTAGTCTTAATTCATTGTTATTCCCATAATAATGACTGACTAGGGATATTTAGAATAAAGTCTCATTTGTTTCAAGGTCTTACAACCATGTGCCTCATACACGATAACTTAAACTGAAATAACATTCTTGGATAGTTCTATCAATTGATATGCACAAGAACACAATAGATTAAACAAATGCCTCATTTATTAACCAAAGTATTTTATTACAATGTATTAGGGCTAGGGCTTACACTAACAATCTCCCACTAGCACTAGTCCCAATTGGGCATAGCCCTAAGACCGAACGCTTTCAAATGAGCTTCGTGCAGATTTGGACGCAACTGTTTCGTCAAAGGATCTGCTACATTGTTTTCACTTGCTATCTTGCTAACCTTGACGTCCCCACGATCAATGATTTCTCTGATCAGGTGGTACCTCCTGAGTATGTATTTGGATTTCTGGTGTGATCGGGGCTCCTTAGCCTGTGCAATGGCCCTGTTGTTGTCACAGAAAATTTCTAATGGATCTAGGAGACTTGGGACCACTCCTAATCTAGAAATGAAATTTTTAATCCAAACAGCCTCTTTTGCAGCCTCACTCGCTACAATATACTCAGATTCTGTAGTTGAGTCGGTAACGGTCTCTTGCTTCGAGCTTCTCCAGCTGACAGCACCACTATTCAAAACAAAAATAAACCCAGATTGCGATCTAGAATCCTGAGTGCTAGTCTAAAAAGTAGCATCAGCATAACCTTGTATGACGAGCTCTTATTGACCACCATACACTAAGAAGTGATCCTTAGTCCTTCGCATGTACTTCAGAATCCCTTTTACAACAGACCAATGCTTCTCACCAGGGTCTTGTTGAAACCTACTGGTTATATTCAGTGCATGAGCAACATCCAACCTAGTACATAACATAGCGTACATGATAGATTCAATAGCAGATGCATATGGGATTCTACTCATGTTGTCCCTTTCCTCTTTGGTTTTATGGCACTGTTCTTTAGTCAAAGGAACTCCCAAAGCCAAAGGTATGTACCCTTTCTTTGAGTCTCCCATACTAAAATGCTTTAGTTTTTTGTCTATGTACTTTTCTTGACTTAGTCCCAAAAGTCGATTCGATCTATCTCTATAGATTCGAATACCAAGTATTGTCTCGGCTTCACCTAAGTCTTTCATTGAGAAATATTTTCCCAACCATTGCTTAACCTTTTGTAATGTTGGAATGTCATTCCCAATGAGAAGGATGTCGTCCATATATAGGACCAGAAATACTACTATGCTCCCACTAACCTTCTTGTACACACAAGGCTCATCTTCATTCTTGATGAAGTCAAATTTTTTGACTGCCTCATCAAAATGAAGATTCCAACTTTGGAATGCTTGCTTTAATCCATAAATGGATTTTTGAAGCTTGAAAACCTTCTTAGGATGCTTGGGATTGACAAAACCCTCAGGCTGTGTCATATACACATCCTCATGTAAATTTCCATTGAGGAAAGCAGTTTTGACATCCATTTACCATCTCTCATAATCATGATATGCAGCTATGGCAAGCAAGATCCTAATGGACTTGAGCATGACTACAGGTGAAAAGGTCTCATCATAGTCTACACCATGAGTTTGTCGAAAATCTTTTGCTACTAGTCTACCTTTGTAAGTCTTATCAGCTTTGAGTTTAAATAGCCACTTGCATTCAATTACCTTCGCATCTTCCGATGGATCAACCAAGGTCCAAACCTGGTTATCGTACATTGATTGCATCTCGAATTTTATAGCTTCAAGGCAATTTTTCGAGTCTGGGCTTTCAATAGCTTCTCGGTAGGTAATAGGATCCTCACGATCTACTAACTCAATAGTATCACTGTCAGTAATTAGAAATCCATATCTCTCAATCTCCTGACGTACCCTACCGGACCTTCTAGGTACTTGTGTAATGGGTTCTTGTTTCACAACTGGTTATAAACTTGATCCCACTTCCAACTTATCCTCTATAAGCGCTTGTGGCACTTGAATTTCTCCAAGTTTTACTTTACTCTCACTGTCTTTCTTGAGAAAGAACTCCTTTTCCAAGAAAACAGCCTTGCGAGCAACAAATACTTTGTTCTCGACTTGTGAGTAAAAGTAGTATCCCTTTGTTTCTTTGGGATAACCCACAAACAAGCAGACAGTGGATTTGGACTCTAGTTTGTCAGATGTTAATTTCTTAACATGTGTTTCATAGCCCCAAATCCTGAGAAATGACATATTAGGTTCTTTCCCAGTCCATACCTCGTATGGTGTCTTCTCAACTACTTTAGTTGGAGTACGGTTTAGTAGAAATGCAGCAGTTTCTAATGCATAACCCCAAAAAGAGACGAAGATTAGCTTGACTCATCATAGATTGAATCATGTCTAACAGAGTTCGATTTCTCATTTCGGACACACCATTCCATTGTGGCATTCCGGGAGGAGTGAGCTGTGAAATAATACCATACTCCTTTAGATGACTGTCAAACTCTTGGCTTAAGTATTCGCCACCTCGATCTGATCGAATGGCTTTTATACTTTTTCCAAGTTGGTTTTCTACTTCATTCTTAAACTCTTTGAATTTCTCAAAAGTTTCAGATTTGTACTTCATTAGATAGACATAGCCATATCTACTGAAGTCATCTGTGAACGTCACGAAGTAGCTAAAACCACCTCTAGCTTGTGTACTTAATGGTCTACATACATCGGTATGTATTAGTTCCAATAAGCCATTAGTCCTTTCACCTTTCTTGTTAAAAGGACTCTTTGTCATTTTTCCATGCAAACATGGCTCGCATGTATCATAAGACTCTAAGTCGAATGACCCAAGCACTTCAGTTTTTTGGAGTCTTGAAATGCATTTTTCGTTTGCATGTCCTAAACGACAATGCTAGAAGTAAGTAGGGTTTAATTCGTTTGATTTAACCCGCTTTGTATTAATGTTGTATATGGACTCTTTGTTTTGTAAATCAAGGATATAAAAGGCCATTTTGCAATATGGCATTGCCATAAGAAATGACTTGGCGACGAATATGAGCATTGCCATTTTTAATGACAAAATCAAATTCATCCAAATCCAAACATGAAACTAAAATAATATTTCTGCTTATTGCAGGCACACAATAACAATTTTTCAAAACGAAACAAAGTCCGAAAGGTAAAGTGAGTTGATAGTCACATATCTCCATGGTAGCAACTCGTGCTCCATTCCCCACACGAAGGTCCACTTCATTCTTCCCAAGTAACTGCCTATTTCTTAGCCCCCGCACATTTGAACAAATGTGAGAACCACAACCGGTATCCAATATCCAAGTGGTAGAAATAGAAAGGTTAATCTCAATAACAAAAATACCAGAACTGGATGCCTTGGCTCCATTCTTCTTTTGTTCTTCCTTGAAGAGAGCGCAATTCTTCCTCCAATGCCATATCTTGTTGCAATGGAAGCAAGTGCTCTCACTCTCTTTGAGCTTCTGTGCCTTGGGCTTGGATTGGACCTGAGGTGCACTCCCACTTGACTTAAATCGAGCCAGGTCATTCTTGGGTTTTGCCTTTCCCTTTCCCTTAGCGGGTCCCTTTTTAATGCCCCATTGAACCATCAATACGGGATTGGTCTTTTGAATGTTCTCTTCAGCATTCTTAAGCATCCCATGGAGCTCAGTGACTGACTTATTCATTGCATACATGTTATAATTCATTACAAATGGATCATAATCATCAGTCAATGATCCTAAGATCAAGTCATTGGCCAATTCCTTTGGCACTTGTACCTCAAACTTCTCAAGAGTATCAAGATACCCTTTCATCTTGAGTACATGGGTACTAACAGGAGTACCCGCAGCCATCTTACAAGAAATCAAGGCCTTTGTTGTCACGAACCTCTTGTGATGAGCTTGCTCTTGGAACATCTCCTTAAGGTGCACCATGATCGCATAAACCTCTTGGTCCATAAATTGCTTTTGCAAGTCAGGCACTATAGTGGCTAGCATCAGACAGGTCACATCATTGGAGTCACTCTTCTTGATCTCAAAAGTTTCCTTTTAAACCGCAGAGGCGTTCCTAGCAGGTTCTTCAAGTAAGGGTGCATCCAAAACATACGACTTTTTCTCTTGCTTAAGAACTATTCTTAAGTTTCGAGACCAGTCTATAAAATTAGTGCCATTCAATTTGTCCTTTTTAAGGATCGATCGCAATGAGAAATTGTTGTTTGAAGATGCCATTTTCAATCTACAATAAAATTTAGCAAGATTAAATTAGGTCTTATTTATAATCCCACAAACCAAATTAATATCCCTTTAAATAATTCACGTTAGTGATTTAATGTGGGCCAAGATTCACTTTTCACAATAACTTATTAGTCAAGCTGAGCTTGTACACCTAACGAGTTAAGTTACTTAGGTAGGAAAACTCCAATCATGTCTCGTACATGACTCTTAGATCAAATGGGCTAACATCTTAAGATGTTATAGCACAAATCCATTTATTAGTTGCCTAGGTCCGAGCATCCCTTTCCATGTTAATTCCAACCTACATTTACAACCCATGCCTCACAAAGATAATCGGGCGCATCTAGGACTCCTAGTCTACGTGACCGATGATCAATGCCTTGACATGTTTCGAATTAGGAAGGCAACTTTGTGACTTACTATTTTAGGGATTCATTTTATTATGGCTTACATGGCATAAGCTTTGTCATCCATACATAGCATGCATATATATATAATTGCATAAAGCAAAGCGTGACAAACATGGGCCCAAAAACCTACAACTAAGATTCTATACTATTACATAAAAATCTTCGAGTTTGGCTTCTCCACTCTGGTGGGCTTCGTCTTGATTTACAAAGTCTTCAAGTAAATTCTATTCTAAGAAATAAATGAAACTTTTACAATAATACATAATGGCTCGCAGGCCATATTTAATTACAAAAACCCAGGGCCCATGAATGCACCATGCATATCCATTCATCACACCAAACAAGCAAATAAATATACATAACATTCATGGATCAAACAAAGTCCAATTTTAATTAATTTAGCCAAGCCCATTAATGAAAATTGTGTACTTGAACCTTTAAGAGATGACCCCGTGATGGGCCTGGGCTGAAGCCCAATGGACTAAATCCTCTTATTGAATAAGTTCTCTTAAAAGCCCAAAACACAAACTAATTAGATTTGTGCTATAAATCAACTCTAATATAATTTCCAATTTTGCCATTTTTAATTTTATGTCATACAGCCCATAAACATTAAAAATGCATATAATATGTACCAACATGATTAAAACACAAAATCATGAAGAACATATATATGATACACGGCATGCATATAAAAACAAACAAACAACAAAATTAGTTGTTTAATGCTTATGTGATGCCACAAAATGCACAAATACTTAAATCAATTTTATGAGTCATTTAATAAATTAAATAAGGTCATAAATATTGATTTAATATTTTGTACCAATCTGATCTAAATGTTTTTTTACCATTTTAATCAAAACAAAACAAACAATGTTGATTAAACATGTAACAAACACAAACTAGTCATAGTTTTAAGTGATTTTAAAATTAATCAATTAAATTGTCATGGACCAGAATTAAAACCAAATTTAAAATATGTCCAGACCTGATATTTAATCTTTAAAAATCACTTACAAACATGCCAAAATCATTTTTACATTTAATATTTAAAACTAGTTGTTAAACTAACAATTAACATACCAAATAGCACCTAGTTTTAATATTAACATGTACCATCAGGTATTATCAATTAAATCCGACCATTAACAGCTCCTGGAATATCTTACGACAGTATATTAATATGTCATATTAATTATAATACCTATCTAATTAATTAAAATCATTTTTACATCAAAACAACGCAAAAAACTCAAAACAGAAAATTTCAGCATTGCATGTTTTCAAAATAACGATTTTTAATTAATTTTTTCATGCATCTAAAGCACTAAAATAAGCATATTTAGGCTCTGATACCAATGATAGAATATGACATGATATGTTCATGGTAATCGTGCAATGGAAAAACGATAAAAACAATCATACATGCCATACAATTCCATGACAAGAATCGAAACATGCAATTTTAGGGTTTTTTAAACTTACAACTTTTTGATGCCTTTTAAATCTTGAATTTGGTGATGACCAGCAACTAAGATAACTTTATCCGCCTTAGATCTTGATCGCTAAAGCCAAGGAACAGCCTTTTACGTCACTCCCTCTATTTTCACACGCACAATTACACCGACGACTTAAAATCAAGATTGCTAGCTCTCTTTTAAGGTATTGTGTAATGGCTATGGTTTGAAGCTACAAAATTTGATTTTGTACTTCTCTTAGGTTGCTATTACTATCCAAGAACACAAGAGAATGAAAAACAATCCTTTCTCCTTGTGAAAATTGGCCAAAAGAATTAAGTGAGAGAGAGAGAGGAGTTCACGCCAAACCTAGAAAAACTAGGGTTTCACGCCAAACCTAGTTATGTCACTTAAGGTTTTATTTCTTTTCATATATATATCCTTATCTTTTGGCAAGTGTTTGATCTGAATTTTACCATCTCAAGATAATTAATTCAACTTCAATCACTTCCTAAAAATAAGTAATATATATTGATTTAAACTTCTTTGAATTTAAAATTCAAATTTGAAATAAAACACAAGACATTTAATTAAATAAAATTACTTAATATAAATAATGAACATGTGCCAAAATTCCTTGATTTTCATTTTGGAATTTCGGCCACTCCATATATTATTTAAATGATTTAATTTAATTTAAATTCTTTTAGGCTTTAATACTCAATTAACTTAATTAATACAAGATAATTAATTAATTGAAATTAAACCATGTGGGCTGAATTTCTCTCTCTCATGGCCAAGGTCCAATAGCATTTAAAATGCCCATTACATACATTAATTTGACTTTAATTAAAAGCTCAAATTAATGCCCAATACTTTATTTAAATATTTTAAGCCCAATGCTTTGTGTGCGATCCTATAGGTCCATTTAATGTTGGCAATGAATTAATGAATTAATTCAAAGGCTATATATATTCTCTAGCAAGATATTATAGCATTTCAAATTAAATGAAAATGCATATGGCATTTAGTGACCTAATGCAATTTTGCATAGTCCCTTACCCATAAATATCAGAATTAATATAAGGCATGAAACTAGTCATCCTTATATATATTAATTCATTTCTTGATATTCCAGTGACACTGAACTCTCAAATAAATAATGATTACTCATTATTCCATCTCGGTATGGCCATACACTTTTCAGTTCACTGATCAAGTGACCGATGATATTTTCTCTCTTATAGAGAGAGGTAATCCCTTCACTTCTCTTATGCTTTCTAACATGAATCAATGCATACCCAAGCATACCCGTACTTGTCACTCTGTTACGAGCACGTTAGGTGTATGTCAAAGTATATAGTAATTTATAAAGAGTTTCATAGAGATTTTAGGTCTAAGAACTCCAATACAAAACTTACATATGAGAAACACTTATGACTTGTACCATGTAGTATTCTCATGAGTGGATCGAATCCAGATACCATGTTCTTTAACATGTATCTATGATCTCTGATTGACACTCTTGTCCTTATGATCCGTAAGACAGAACTCAACTTATCAGAGAGAGCATACTAGTCTTAATTCATTATTATTCCCATAATAATGTCTGACTAGGGATATTTAGAATAAAGTCTCATTTGTTTCAAGGTCTTACAACCATGTACCTCACACACAATAACTTAAACGAAAACAACATTTTTGGATAGTTCTATCAATTGATATGCACAGGAATACAATAGATAAAACAAATGCCTCATTTATTAACCAAAGTGTTTTATTGCAATGTATTGGGACTAGGCCTACACTAACAGATTTCATATGAGAAGTTAAAGCCTAATTTCCACTACAAAATGATAAAAATTTAGCTTTAACTCTAACTATATATGTTGTCCTATCATCGGGAGCAATCTATCTTATTTAATGAATATCTAAAGATTTACAGGTTCAAATGGAGTGATTTTTAATGTTTTAGAAACTAGAAACATATAGGAACAATTTTTTTAAAAAATAACTTTGCTTAAAAATATCGTTTAGTGTGTCTAAATCAATGTACAAGTTAAATTTTAAAAAGCAATCTGCAGGATTTTGTGAACAGGGGAAATTTCAATTAGCCAACCACCCTCTATCGTGCTTACGACTCTTGTCACACTTATAACAAAATGCTTTTACCCCTTATTTGTGCTTTTTCTTCCCCTTTTCCATCACATTTGTCCACCCCTATGTGTTGCGCTCATGATAGGATATAATAAGCATTGTAAATAGGTATATTGAATTTTATAAATGTATGCATGAATTTGTCCAAAAGTATATATGATTCTACATGATTCCTAATACTTCTATTATGTAATGTATATGGTTTAATTTATAAGATTTATAAGTGTGTGTGTGTGTGTGTGTATATATATATATATATATATATATATTCTTTGTATATATGTGTATGCGTATGTGTATGTATATGATGTAAATAGACAATGGTAATATAGTAATATAGTATGAACATCAATGAATTGGCGTCAACCTTAGAATGGGAGTTATACGCATTTTTGGACAATTTTATTGGTTATGCTACTTTGAATACACATGCTTAACACGCTAATCTAATACGGACATATAATGTTATTTCTTAGATATGAAGATGCATATGATTTGTATACTGTGTGTTATATAAACATATATGTTTAAGAAACTATATATTTATATGTGTTTAATTTCATATAATTAGAGTTAATGTGAACATGACATATTGGTATAATAAAGAAGTATACAGGTATAAAGATATAAGTATAAGAAATATGTATTTCTAACTTATAGTATATGCTCAAAGGAAAAATGAAATTTGGACATGTATATGCATATTATGTGAATACAGATAACAAGATGATAAGAATCACTTTCATGTACATATGATAAATTACACATTATTAACGACACGTACATAATACAGTTACTCCAACATGCATATAATATCATGTTTATATGATGTTTATACATGAACAGAGATTTAGTGCCATGATTATTGGTTATACATTTATATGTATGTACATGACTGGAAAGAGAAAAGTAAAGAAGTTAATAGTGTTTTCATCTATGTCTAGGTTATGGATAGATACATATGCCTATAAGGGTTTATTTTTCATCTGCTAGAGTTTGAACCTATTTGGGTATTAATACAGTATTGATTTTGTTTAGATCATAATATTTGCCCTATTTGGGTTGTTAGCCAACCCTGTTTAGGTCTGTTTGACCGATCTACCATACAATTTCAGCTTCACTTGGGTCTACCGTTTAATACCTTCGAGTCTCCTATTCGTGCCTTCAGGTGCTACTACTACAGTTTAGTCCATTATCTACTCCTTTAGAAAAGTTCAGGCTTAATACAAAATATAAAAAAGTATCATGTTAAACTAAAAGAAAGAGAAGCATGATAATTCATGATTTGATTTACATATTATAATTATATGATTCAACTTATAGTGTATGAGAAAAACATGAGACTGGATGATATTGCATGTTAATATGCAGATAGTGTATTTGATATTACATGTATGTATTATCATAGTATTATATAATGTTTTTCATAGTCATGACTATAAGCTGAATACATATGAACATGTGCAGTTATTGATGTTTAACATTAGTTCAATTTACAAATGTACATTCTCAATGATCATATATTGCATACCGATAATGATAAATGATATGTGAAATGTGAAGCATTGTCAAACTATACACTTAGGTATGAAACTCATAGCTCGAACGGAGATAGTATTTTAGTATTATATGTTTGTAAGTATTGTTATAATTTCATATTATATCTAATACTTAGGATTTATAAGTTATATGTATATGAATATGTGTATTGATGATGTCTTTTAATTATCATTTTGATTGATACATATTCTTCCATGGTTATTTATTATTACTTGATATTATTAAATAACAATGATTCCGTGCATAAGAGAATAATTGATTTGTGAACTTATAACTTGTGTATACGATTGATTTGGTATATAGGCCAGAAATGATCTAGTGTTTTTAAATATTACTGATCTCCAATCACACTTAAAAGATGAAAGGAATGTCGTAATGATTATAATAACATTAAGTCCATGAATAGATGCAGTTGATACATAATATAGTAATGTATACGTATATATTTATATGTACAGAACTTGATACATGATAATATTTCTATATGTATATGGATCTAATTAATTGACTTAGAATATTATGACTAATGGATTGAATCTTCTATGAATCTAATTTGATTAAAACATATGTGAAAGTTAAGTAATTCACACTCTAAACATGAAGTGAATTATATGAATCAAAGAAGTCAACTTGATGAATATGATTTCAGGTGCTATATGAGCATGTGTAAGACAATAATGAAATTAACTAGTAAGAAATTAATTAATAATAGGAGATTGAATATAATATTAAATGTGATTACTCGATGTTCTGAAATGCCATGAACTTTTCACCTATTGTTTAATATAGTAAACATGTATGTTTAAGCTTCATATTTTTAAGTGTATATGATTATTTTGATGACTTTTAAAAGAGGTCATCTACATGTTGTTGTTCTCCACTAAGCTCTATAGCTTAACATGAGTTTTTATTCGTATAGGTTGTTGAGCTAGGACTTCTTCCATGGATATTATTTGTAACAGGATGGCCAACACAAGTCATAAAAGAGTTTGGAATTACAAAGTCTTTATTTTTAGGGTTTTTGGTTTTATAAGTTCTTATTTATACTAAGAATTATGTGCAATATAGATGTTTTATATAGAATGGAAGATTGCAAAATGTAAAGACATGTAATGTTATAGTTTATCTTGATATAGTATTTAATGCATTTAATGCAATAGTTTACATGAGTTTGTACTGGAAATAAAGAATGATGGTTATATTGGTTACTTAAAAAGTAACTAAATATTAATTTTTTAAGTTTAGATTTATTATATGACTAATATTTGATTATAGAATCAGGGTTTTAAAGCGAGTGTTATAGGTTAAATTTGGTAGGCATTTCACCACCCTCCAACACATCAATGACAACCTTCACTACATCTCTGCCAACAATACTCTAGTACTATTGATAAAAAAGAGGAGGGAAACCATTTAGGCCTGGAGCTTTCTAATGATGCGTCATATTGACTACATTAAACACTTTATCTTTAGTGAAAGGTCTATCCAATAGCCCATTCATTTCTTCCGTAACCTTTGGATAAAGGAAATTTACATCACAAGAATTAATATGTTGTCCATCTGATGAAAACACTTTGAGTAAAACTCTATCACATGCTTCTCTAAATCACACCCCACAAGAAGCTTATTATCTCCATCCTGAAGACTTGTGATCCTCTTAATACTTCTCCATCTTGAAGTTAATACATGAAAAATTTAGTGTTTCAGTCACCTTCTTTCAGCTATTGCACTCTCGATCTTTATCTCCATATCATTTCCTCTCGCAAGGCGATTTTAACAAGTTCCTTCTACAGGGATGCTCTTTTATGTATCACCTCTTTATCCTCATATAAACCTAGTCTTTACAATTTATTTGCCACCCTTTTCCTTTGGTTCCTTATGCTACCAAGTGACTCTCTACTCCATTATTTAAGGAAAGCTATGCATTTTCCAACTTTGTCATTCCAGTCACCTTCTTAACTCTTTACCGAATGGATTGAGTTGCTACACCTTCGATCTTTACTCCACGTACTTCTAAACTTAAACCAATCTACCAATTTATTACAAGTTAAAGCATTATCAATTTTAAGAATAATAGGAAGATGATCTGATCCTGCTTCCAGTAAGTTAAAGACTAGCATTCTCAAATTTTTGGATCCATGAAAGAGATACAACACATCTATCTTACCTCTCTTCGATGAAGGCATCACCTTGCTTGCCATTGTCCCACGTGAATGAGTAGCTAGAAAATCCCAAATCCATAAGCTTGCATTCCTCCAACATATCTTGAAAAGCATCAATTGCTAAGTCTTGCCTAGGAATACCCCCACCTTCTCCGACTGCACCAATATTTTGTTAAAATATTTTATGACCAACCAACTTAGTCTAAGAGGTTAATTTAATTGTCTGGTTAGATCCCATGATTTGTGATGAAAGGTGCCTCTCATGCCAACCATTAAAACATATCAAAAACTAGCATAAATTATCCTTACTATTAACCTTGAAATCTATATGATAGGTTGAATACGATAACAAAAGCAAGTGAACATGATCCTACAATAAACACGACAAGCCTCCTCTTCCGTTAGAACCTCTAACATTCACCCTATTCTTAAACCCCAAAGAAATATGAGTACAAATCATATTATCCTTGAACACCCATGTTTCCATTAGAATGAGGATAGAGGAAGTTTGCGACTTAACTAGATGTCGCATTTTTGTAATTGTCGTAGTACTCCCCAACCCACGATAGTTGTAGCTTAAGACATTTATGGCGATAAGTAACCAAGGTTAGAGTCCCCAGTCGCCTTTAAATTATCTCTAACTTGTGGAACACTATTGTTAGTCTTTATTCTTTTTAAAAGAAAACCCAACTCACCCTTATCACCATTCTCCAATACTGTTACTTCTTGACAAACCCTTTTTTCTGACCTCCACTCCTATTATTGACCTATTCTAAGGTACTCTTCCCACGCGTTAACCTTTTCCACAACTTTTTTTTTGCCTAGTGAACATACTTTCCACTATAGTCCCTCTCAATTGATTAATATTGTTACTTATTATATTATCCTATGTATTGGACCCTCCCTCTTTTCTTACCGTCAGCATAATCATATCCCCATCTTACTTGATAAAATTACCCAAAACATACTTATATCCATATTTGCTAGCTAGCCTACCCTCTATAGAATCTCCACTTAAATGCAAATTCACATACATAAAATTAAGAGAGGTCTGACCTAATAAATTTTTAGTTGCAGGATCGTTAGCCCCTACGTGGATAGCTAAAGTACCTAGTAGTGTAATATTATCCTATAATTCAATCACTGCTGAATTTACCAGACTCGAACTGGGTACGTTGGTGGTATTAATCACCCTAACTTCATATTCAGCTCCTTAAGAATAGCTTTTAGGGATCTGACACAAGCTGGTTAGTCTTTTATTCTAATGCCATTCCTTACCTTTGTATTTTTCGGAGTAAGTGCATTCAACTGAGCTAATAACTTATCTTTCTTCTCCTTTTCTACCTAATTTCATAGTCAAAAACCCCTTCATGGAGATGCCTACAGCCAATCTATATATTCTAACTGATTCACTTCATCAACGTAATCCTGGACTCTATATCCTATAACACAACAATTATAGTAGAAAACTAGAAGCCTCTCATACTTAAATTCAGCCCAGACCACCTTACCTTCTATTGTAGCAACACTCCATGCCTCAGTTTTTTGGCCATTGAAATAGTAGCTCTAAATCTGATATAAGGTGCCCAGGCCTAACTATCACTTTGGTCAAAGTCCATAAATATCACTATTATGTTGGCCATGGTCATCGCGATCTCTTTCAAATGCCATAGATAAGGGATTTTGTATGCTCGTATCAGAGTGTAGTATACTTTAGCTTTGGAAAACTACTAGTATCATCCTTCTTTATCTCTTCTATGAGTAAGAGTTGGTCATTAAAATACCAAGGGCCTTTATCAATTACCCTTTGTCTATCTACTTCAAGAAAGAACTGGAAAATGAAATAATTGTTTCCTAACTCCCACAAACTAAAGCTTTTTTGTAGTGTCTAGCTATTTAACATAGTTATTTCGGAAAACATTAACATTTATAGCCTTAACATTCAATATTTTTCCAACAAGACATAGTGAAATCCACATTCGTTGTTTTTTTTTCTATGTTTATCTAGACTGACTTTATGGACTTGGTTTTCATTCTTTGTCAAATGCATTGATGCTAATAGTTGTCTATATCATCTTTTTCTGCCATTGATAACACTCATTGGTCATCCGATAATCGACCTGAGCAAGGCTAAGGAGAAAAACCCTAAAGTTCATAAGAGACCTTAGAGAGGTTAACCTCTACAGCTGAGAGACGCTTACAATTAAATGAAATCAAAAGGCTTATTTAAACCCTCTATTCAACATAAAATGTTGCAAGCTACATAATACATATAATTAAATAAATTTTTATTTTGTTTTGTCAAAAGGCTGAAATCGCAAATTCTCTCTTAAAATATAATTTTATTTCTAATAATTTGAATTGTGTAATATAATTCCTTTATATTTTAAAATTAAAAAATTTTGCTCTTTTTAATGACTTTTAAACATATAGTGCTCTCGAATTTTCTACACGTGACACTTAGAAAAGTAGATGCATGTTATAACACGGTATAAAATAGATAATTTTTTTTTCAATTTTAAAATACTAAAAATAACATTACATCAAGCTAAATATATTGTAAAGCCCCAACATATGCTATAGGATAATGTATACATGTTAAAATAGTATTATGGCTAATATAAGCATGATTAACCAATACATTTTAGGTGGGCACCTAGAGGGAATTATTTTAAAAGAAATAAGGAAATATGGTCATTTCACCTTAAGGCATGCATGTGAATTATTAGAAGAAAGCATAATACAGGGATGTAATTGAAAGAAAAGAAGTAAGTTTGGGGTAGAAATAAGAAGTAAGAGACGGAGGAGGAAGCTAAGTGTGATTTATATGGGATCCACAAGTGGGCCTATATGATAAAGTCACTTAGCCTCTCTAGAATTCTCATGAAAAATAAAGAAAAAATAAGATAAAAGGGGCAACATAATGGTTGGCCACCCTAGATGAAAAATACAGCCATTTTGTTCCTTAAAATCAACCACTCTACCTCTAAATAGCATCCTAATTTCTATTATAGCATTTGTGAATAGAGAGAAGTTAGTGGTTGGGCATTTTTAAAGTAACAACTCTTTCTTCTTCTATTCTTTATTCCATATGATGGGAATTGAATTTGAAGTAGTAAATGGACATTTACATATGTAATTTTTTCTATGTAGAAGAAGAAACAAGTAAGAACAAGGGAAAAGAAGTTGAGAGAGATTAAAGAAGGTGCTTTTGATTACATAAAAAGGTATGGAAACTTTTAACAATTTTGCATATGCTTCCCTTTATGTAATGAATTGAGATGGTATATTAGGTGTATTAGTGAGATAGAAAGATGGATATAATGCTTAATTTGTATACAATTTTAATTATGGAAGGCATGCTTGAGATAGGAAAAGTTTGTCCTAGGATTCACTTGACTCAATAGAACTATTTTGCTTATAAGTAGAGTTTTAAAACTTCAAATTAGGTAATTTAAATTAGAGATTCAACTAAATTCATATATCTAAATTTCTCATGAAAAGATCAATTCTTCCTCTAAGATAGTCAAAAGCTAGCTTGAAACACAACAGTATTGGCTACCTTGTCATTGAGAGCATGTTACGCTATTTTATGAATATCTTGAGACTTAAAAGCTCAAATGAATTGATTTTTAATGATTTAGAAACTATAAATATAGATGAACACATGTTTAGAAGAAAGTTTTTCGAGGAAATATTATTTGCTAAGTCTAAATTGACATGCAATTTAAACTCAAGAATTTGCCTATATAAGTCTGAGGCATAATGGAGGTAGATGGCAAAGAGTAATCAGTATCTGCCATATATACCATTCTGGACCAAGAATAATTAGAGGATACATTAGAGACTAAATATTCTCTACCATACACACCTTTCTATACTGACTTGAATTATAAGACACATGGTAAAGACTAATTTATATATGTTATGTGTTCCCTTCTTTCCTAAATAATAGCATTGTACATGGTATAGACTATTTTATCCCCACTGTATGGATCCTTCTATATCAAAAAAAAGACCAATGGACATGGCTGAGACTATTTAGCCTTCTTGATGTGCCTTCCTTATTTTGACCTATACTTGACCTTTTAATTCTAAATTATCACCAACACTTACCTAAATACTTTTAGAGCAATTTGAACATGAAAATGGGAATATAACATGTTATAAAATATATGTATCATATGATAGAACATTAGTACATAGTTATAAAGTGAACTTAAATTAAACATATGTTTACAATATGCACATGAATGGATGTGATTAAAGACATATTAATTGACCAATGTATATGTATATGTAAATGAATGCTTACATTCTTAAGAGTATACATTATTGATTATAGATATAGTGTTGCAATTATTTATGGATACTTGTATGTTTATAAATGTATATTGTAATAAATTGAATGCAATGAATGAAATGGTGTAGCAAATGATTCATTGCCTAAACTTAAAGCTTGGTTGTGGATAGATAGGTATACCTATAAGGTACAGTTGCAGCTGCCATAGTTTGATCCCATTTGGGTCCATGTTTTACCTATATTTAGGACCACGGTCTTGACCCTATTGGGTCTACAAGTTTGATACCTTTAGGTATCTACAGGATTACATACCTACGAGTATTCATATGATTGATACCTATGGGTATCCACAACAATCGTTATCCATACCCATAGAAATTAAACAGGCAATTATATAAAATGTTAAAGAGATAAGTATATGTTAATTAATAAAGTAATGTATGATTAAATGTATAACATAATATTGTCTCTATACAGTTTTTCCTTTGATTTTATAATATTGCTTTTGTCATTAATGTTAATATTTATTGTTATATCTTATTTATGCTTATGTGTTTAAAAATGGCCATTGTGAGTGTTTGTTCGATATTAATTGTTCCCCACTAAACTTTATAGCTTAGCATGGATGTTTATCCATGTAGGTACTCAAGCTAGGACTCTTTCATAGGGACTTAATCTACAGAAAGAAGGCCAGCATAAAAGTTAGGAAAAGTAGAAAGTATGAAGCTTATAATTTTGCTTTTGTCTATGTAATTCAAATTTTATACTAGGGATGTTTTAATGTAAAGATGATTAAGTATATGTTTAATTTTTGTAATGTACAAAGGTTCACATTTGCAAATTAAATGAGGGTGATGATGTAAATATGATATGCTTGCTCTTATCATGAGGTTTATGCTTAGCAAAATAATACAAAACACATATGCATTTCTTAACAATAAATGTAAGGGATAAATAATAAGGTTATAGCTATGTTTAATGAAATATGTATGACAACAGGCAAAAGATAATTAGAGTGAGCATTGCATTTTTTGTATCAGAGCATGGTTTAGTCGGTTCTGGCCTATAAAAGTTTAAGAACATGCAAGTACAGGATATTATTTATGTTGGCTTGATGCAAATATCCTTATTTCTTATAAATAGTAGATTATAGAGGGATTGGGGAAGCAGTAAAAGAAACTGCTAAGAGTA
This sequence comes from Excoecaria agallocha, assembly GCA_037975025.1. Taxonomy (NCBI): domain Eukaryota; kingdom Viridiplantae; phylum Streptophyta; class Magnoliopsida; order Malpighiales; family Euphorbiaceae; genus Excoecaria; species Excoecaria agallocha. The sequence continues at coordinate 68,171,366 of CM075810.1, forward strand.
ATTTACCAGTCTGATTTAATCCCTCAAATTCAGAACCTTTACTTCAACCTGGGATGAAATACTTGTTGTGGTCATTGAGGAAGCACTATTAAAGATTTATCAGAATATGGCTCAGATTTTACAAATGATAACTACACCCAAAGCTCTTATTACTAAAATTAGAAAATATGGAGCGGAAGAGTTTTTAGGTATTACTTTAGAGGAGTTAGAGAAAACAGAGTTTTGGTTGGAGAAAGTTAAAAGAGTGTTTAATGAAATACAATGTCCAGCCAGTCAAAATGTGACTTATATTGCATCCTTACTTCAAGAAGCAATATATGATTGAGGAAATTGGTGCTTAGATAACCTCAACTACCCAGTCCATTTACTTGGGAGTTCTTTGAAGAATAATTTAAAAGAAAGTATATTACTGAATCTTATAAAAAAGCAAAGTTGAGGAATTTTTGAACTTAAAGCAAATGGATATGACCTTAGCAGAGTATGAGAAAGAATTTAGCAGTTTGAACAAGTATGCACCAGAGCCAATATTGATTGAAGCTTTCAAATGTCGATAGTTTAAGGATAGATTGAGTGATCAAATTAAAGAGCATTTGATTAGACCTATATCTTTGTAACCTATGAATTTTTGTCAACTTTTTCAAACAACCATTCGAGTTGAAAAAATGAGCTGGCTAAGAAGGAAAGAGAGCAGAGAATGAGTTTTTCTAAAGGTGGCTTTTCAACTAGAAAGAGACCAAGGAGTGCATAAAGAAATCAACCACTTAATTCTTATTACTAGAGGAAGATGATAAGGATCATCTACAACATCTAGATCCGATAAAAAGACACCAGCAGGATAGGGTGAAGGACTGCCATCAAAGTGCTTTTACTATTCTAGAAGACATTAGGGTACATATAGGATGTTGAAAAGTGCTTATTTTAGATATGGAAATACTGATCATTTCATGGCTAACTATCTTATAAAACATGAACAAGGATCCACACAACAGGGTAATAGAGGAGTTTCTAATGCAACCACAATAGGTAAAGGATATGGTAAAGGATAAAGTGGATCAAGCCAAATTAGATCCTAATCCAAAAATGTATTAAAGATAATTGATCGAACTACAGCTCCTATGGTCTTTGCTTAGGCATATGCGATGAAGGCTCATAAAGATTTGGATGCTTTAGAAGTAATAACGGGTATTTTCTCCTCTTTAACACTAATGTTTATGTACTTATTGATCTTGGATTCCACACATTCATATATTTGCATTGGGGATATGGGTAGAAACATACCATATGTGGATCAGTTAGATTTTAACATATGTGTAACTAATCCTTTAAGACACAATATTTATGTTAATAGAGTGTGTAGAAATTATCCCATCATGATACAAGTGAAAGAATTTTCAGCTAATTTAATTGAACTCTTATTTCGTGAATTTGATGTAATATTAGGTATAGGTTGATTGACTAACATAAAAAAGTGGTGAATTATGAGGCAAAGACAGTAGTACTTAAAGATGTTGATGCTAAAAAAAATAGTAGTATAAGGTATTTGATCTAAACCCCTAACAAATGTGATATCATCTATGAAAACTAAACGTTTTCTTAGAAAGGGATATGAAGTATTTTCGGCCTTGGTAAAGCTCTTATCTCTAGAGTACCGTATAGAATGGCACCGTTAGAATTAAAAGAATTAAAAATCCAATTGCAAGAGCTACTAGACAAAGGCTTCATTAGGCGTAGTGTGTCACCTTAAAGTGCATCTATTTTTCTTTGTTAAAAAGAAAGATGACACCTTAAGAATGTATATAGATTATAGACAACTCAATAAAGTGATAGTGAAAAACAAATACCCACTGCCATAAATGAAAGACTTGTTTGATCAATTGAAAGGTGCAAGTGTATTTTCAAAAATTGATTTGTGATCAGGATACTATCAACTTTGAGTGGAAGATCAAGACAGTCCAAAAACTACTTTTAGAACCCGATATAGCTATTATGAATTCTTGGTCATACTATTCGAGCTAACCAATACACCTACAGCTTTTATGGATTTGATGAATAGGGTATTTAGATCCTTTTTAAACCAGTTTGTTATATGTTTATTGATGATATACTGGTCTCTTCTAGAAATGAATCAGAACATGCAAAGCATTTGAGAATTGTGTTACAAACATTGCAGGAAAATTAGTTATATGCCAAACTGAGCAAATGGGATTTTTAGCTTAAAGAAATTTCTTTTCTTGGTATATTATGTCTTTAAAAGGTATTAGGGTGGATCCTAGTAAGATTAAAGCCATTGTTAATTGGAAACCGCCTTGAAATATACCAGAAGTAAGGAGTTTTCTAGGTTTAGCAAGTTATTACCGTCACTTTGTAAAAGGTTTTTCAGTCATTGCTTCTTCGCTCACTAGGCTACTTTAGAAAGGTGTCAAATTTGAATCGACTAATAGATATCAAGCAAGCTTTGAACAATTGAAAAAAAATGTTAATAGAAGCTCCAGTTCTAACACAACCAACTTCAAGCAAAGAATATTTTATGAATAGTGATACTTCTAGTACTGATGCAAAAGGGTAAAGTTATAGCACATACATCAAGATAATTAAAGCCTCATGAATAGAACTATCCTATACATGATCTGGAGTTAGCAGCTGGTAGTATTTATTTTGAAAATATGGTGACATTATTATATAGTGAGAGGTGTAGAATTTACATAGATCACAAAAGTCTCAAGTATTTGCTTACATAGAAGGATCTCGACTTGAGGCAACCTAGGTGGTTAGAATTATTTTTAAAACAATAATTGTATAATTAACTATCACTCGGGGAAAACTAATATTGGTGGTCGATGCCTTAAGTCAAAAGGTGATGGCAACTATGATGTTACAACAATGTAGATGGAAGTTTGCCTTAAACGGTGAATTAATAGCTCAAATGAAAGCACAGCCTAATGTGAGACAAGCAATAGTTGATGCTCAGAAAAACAATGAAAAATTACAATAAATAGTTCAATTAATACATGAAGGAAGCCAATTCGAGTATTCAACAAAATAAGATAGAGGCATGTATTATCGAAATAGGTTGTGTGTACCATGTAATGCTCATTCTAATTTTCTCGATTTCACTGTTACCATACGTGTTATATTATATATATTATTCATATCATAGTTTATTTATGTAGACATCACAATAACATTGGGTCATTTGCATATACACAACATTATATTCATTACTATCTTTAATACATACTCTTACACATTACAAAATTTATAAGTGTTTTGTTATCTTTACATTTAATTGTCATTTAGTACAAAATGTTATTTACAATAATAAAAAGCAAAAGACAACAATTTCATACTTTGACTCTTCCTAATTTCGATTTTGGCTTTGATGTTGTAGTTTTTTGTCCTTATTGGAGAGTCCTAACTTAAGTACATATACGGATACAAATTCTTGCTAACCTATATAGCTTAATGGAGAACAATTAACATAACAGGCGAATAACCACTCACAGTGGTCATTCCAAGCACACAAGCATGTATGAAAAATGCATTTACATTCACATTAATTATAAAGGCAATTCCTCACTATAGATATCAGATCCTGAGGTGACTTCTGATCAGGGTTACCCCGATGAGAATTATGTTGCTCCAAAATAGCCAGAGAACATATGCACAATGCTCTCTCTCGGGGTTTTAGGTTTTCAAAGGAAATTTATTTTTTTCTTAAAAAATAACTTTTTTGCTGCTCTTCTTTGAAATTTTCAGTGCCTTAAAAAGCATATTTTCAGGGTTTCCCTTTTCTAAAATTAAAATATATGTTAATTAAAAATTGTTATTATAAAAAATAATAGGAGTAAATAGAAAAGTAGATTAAAATAAGGGACAAATATATAGCCAAAAAATATTAAAACATAGTATATGTAAAAAGAAATAATAGAATTGATTAATTGATTAATCCAAAATGATAATGAAAATAACACAATACATCTATATAAGAAAATTAACTAAAAAGATTAATTGATTTTATTACTAATAAACTATACATAAAATTATAATAATAATATAATCTTAACTTTATGGATAATTATGTAGGGAAAATCAATAATTAAAATAAATAAAAAATAAATGAAAATAAAAGATATTTTTTTCTTTTGTTTTGTTTAATCCTCATATGGGGCATTAAATGCTCTAAATGAGATGAACAAGAGGGCTGAAAAGAAAAGAAACAAAAGGAGGAGGAAAGAAAAAAAATAAAAAAGAAGAGCAGCAAACATAAAAAAACCAAAAAAATCAACAACGAGAAAAAAGAAGTAAGAAAAAAATCAAAGAAAAAAATAAAAAAGAACAAACCAACTTCCCTTGTTTTTCTAGCAAAAAAAAATAGAAACATAAGGGAAGGGAGCAAGTTTTAAGTAACTTGATTCTTTGGATTTTAGAAGCAAAAACAAATCCAATGGTAATATTCTTGAGCTCCAAAGATTGTAAATCTGGTATTTCATTCAAGTTTTGCCATGTGAATATTTATTTTCCATTTTTGGTTGTTTAAATTTCTTAATTTTGATTGCTTGAATTTAAACTTGTTAATTTGTTGTTAATTGTTTTTTTGTGTTCATTTCATGCATTAAATCATATTAATGAATTGAAATCTTGTAAAAATTAGGTAAATAGCTTAATAAGAAATTACTATTTATCGTCTTCCTCCTTGATTTTATAATTTTAATTCTCAAGTTTCTTGGTTTAATTTGTGTTTTTCCTTTTTAAATGATATTTTTCATGTGTAAAATTGAGTTTTTTTAGCTTTTTGTGCATTTAAATGAGTTTAAATAGAGGTTTTAGAAATTTTCATGGTTTCCTGACATGTTTTAGTGGCTGGAACACATTTATGGGTTGAGTAGTGGACCCAGTCCATGATTCAGTAGGCGAGTCACAGCCTTATATGACTCATGGGCTGATTTTTGGATTGTTGGTGACGCTCAAAAAATCCCATCGCTAAAAGCCCTTCATTCCCATCGCTAAAGAGTTTTTTCTTTTAATCCCTTTTGTTGTTGCTGTGGACATTTAACGACATGAGTTTATGGCGACCGTCAAAACTTTCGTCGCTAAAAGTTCTAGTCACATTGCCCCTTCCCGTCACTCACACACCTCACATCATCTTCCCTTTTCTGTCTTTTAGTGCTCCCCTATTGCATTGTTCATGAACCCTTTTTCCTTTTCTTTTCATTTTATTAATTTTTATTTTAGTTGTTGTTGTTATTATTATTATTATTATTATTATTATTATTGTTGTTGTTGTTGTTGTTGTTGTTGTTGTGTTGTGATTATTTAATATTGCATTAATATGACTAAGGCTATAATTGATGCTTTATTACTATTAGTTTTTATTATTTTTTATATTGTTAATTACCTTTTTATTATTATTATTATTATTATTATTATTATTAATTGATGTTAATTTTGAATATTTTTGTTATTAACGTTTTTATTGTTCTAATGATAATATTCATAATTACTATTATAAATATTATCATTAATAGTATTACTTACTTTTATTGTCATTTTTTATTATACACTAACTATATTTTCCTGACATATTTTTATATATAATTTATGTCTTGGATTGAGCTGGAGGTTAAGCCGAAGCAGGTTAGCTTAGGATTTTTTTTTTCTATTTCATTATCCTTTATTTTTATTATTCGAGTCTATATTATTATTTAATGCCTCCTATTGAGTTGTAACAGTTTAGTTAAAATGAATTTTTACATGATCATCAAAATATTTTCTATTTAATTAAATTGGATTTTTACTCATAAAATGGACCAATACCATATTTTATTCCAAAAATCACACAAAAAAATTTCATAAATATACATGAGAAAATAACTTTTCCACATCAATCAATAGCCCGATTTATGCATGTTTTATTTGAACTATTATTTTTTAATTATTTATCGCAAATAAATGAATTTTTGAATAATATATTAAAAGCTCAACAAATAATGTCTACTTAAAATGAATCAAATAACATGATTTTTTTTTTCAAAATCACGAGGAATCAATTATCCCCTTTTTTATCTAAAATGTTATCTTTTTTTAAATATGCATGCGATGATCAATATCCGCATTCAAAGGAATTCAATTAATTCCCCGATTTATGTATGAATTTACTTTTAAATTTATTCATGAATGCTTTACAGCTTTCATATACATGCTTTTCAATGTAATTGAATGCAACTTTATTTTTTCTCATAATAACTCGTGTGAGAAAAGAGACGAAATATATTAATCACTAAAACTTATTTATATAACATAACCAAAGGTATAAATATGAGTGAAGTCCAAACTCTCTCAGGTTTCGGCTTCATAAGGTTAGAACCACTTTTTCAATATTCTATTGGATAGAGACTTAAAAAATAAAATGCCTTGTGATGCTCAGTATGTAATAGCCTCAATATCGAATCAGCCGTGAACAGTACTTTTCGATGGTGAATAATGCTTTTCGGATTCGAAAGTACATCTGCAAGTCAAAAATATTTTATTGGATTATTGAAAATTATTGGTTATGGTGAGTCCGATATTGAAATTTGAAATGAAATAGAAGTCAAATAGACCTCCAAATGTCAAAAATACGAAAAAGATAGCGAATCAATTTTCCTGTTGGGAATGTGACTTGATTTTGTATAAATTTTTAAAAATAGTAAATGAACTCCAAACATTATTAGATTTTGCATGCCTTCTTTAAATTTTATGTAGAATATTTTGGTAGTCAAAATTAAATTTTTTGGTGACAACGGCAGTTATCAAATTGGATCAATAAATTTGAATCGAACCGATAACGGATTTCGATTGAATTGAAAATCTGCGTACTATCTATTTTTGATATGATAAGAGTGATAAAATTAATTTTGGAATGATTTGAAGGTTATAAGTTGGAGAATTTTGATTGGGCTCTAAATGACCTAAATTGGGCCTTTGAATTTAATTGGGCTAAGCCCATCTTTGGGCTCATTAAGGGGGTATAAATAGCTGAAAAAATTTGAGAATAACCCATAAATTTCCAGCTCTCCCTCCCTCTCTCATCAAGGTCGAACCCTCTCTCTCCCTCTTCATTTGATTCCTCTTCAATCCACTCTAAATCTCACTTGTTTTCCAACATAAAATCTGAAATTCCACCCCCTTAGATCACTTTGGTAGCCATAATCAATTGATTTGAGCAAAGAAAGCTAAGAAATCAAGCTAGGAAAAGTTAAGGGTTTAAAGTAAGTAATTATTTTTTATTGGTTTTAATTAGTTCTTTAGTGCTTTCTTATAGTTTTTGAAGTGTAGAGTTCAATTATAAGCTTGAATTTTGCATTTGAGGATAAAAAATAAGGTTTAATAAGCTTTTTTGGCCGGTCATGGTAGGTAAGGAAGAAAGAGAAAGGTTGGCAAGGGATAAAGGTAAAGGAAAGGAGATTTAGGCTTCTTAAAGCAAGGAAAAATTGTAAGTGACTAAGAAATCTTTACATTTTCTATGATTTTGAATTTAATTCCTTTATGTAATTAGGGTAAAAAATGTTAAATTATTTAAATATTGCAATTGGTGTGAGGAAAATGAAATTAAACCATGTAAAAGACTAATTGAATGTTTAAAGTAAAGAAGAAAATTTTTTAGGGTGATTTAGTATAGGTGGCTGAAATACTCTTTAAGAAAAATTGATGAAATTTTGCATGTAATTAATAAATAATAGTCCAAATTAACCTTAAGTATAATATTTAGTGCCTATAAATTTTTCAAAAATTTTTGGAATTAAATTGATAATTTTTAAAGCTTATTTAATGTGTATATATATAGTAAATTTTATAACTTATTGTGGAACAATTCGTAAAATAAGTAAAAAATTATAGTAAATGTAAAATAATGCATATATGAATTTTTATAGAATTTATTGAAATTATTAGAATTATTTTGAGAAATAAAAGTGAATATGTATAGTAGAAAATATTGAATTATTAATGAATAATTAAGTAAAAATGTAAAAGTTAGTGAATTAATATGAAATTAATTCACATACCTTAAAAAAATGAAAAGTCAACCAACAAATTTTTCGAAATTAAAAAGGTTAATAAAATAATTGTAATTGTGCCCTTAGAAATAGTCAGACAATAAAAATTAGTTCAGAATACAATTGGCTAGCCATAGGAACACATTTACCGTGGTACAAGTCATGGCGACTTGCTTTGCTATGGATAGGATCTCTAATCTCCATAACTTCAGTGTATAAGTAAAATTATAAGTGCAGTGCTCTTTGGAAAATGATTCCTTGTGGATCATTTCTCTATTAGTGGTGGCCCATGGGATTCACATTTCGTGTATCCAATCTGAGATTTTATGTCGAGTCTATATTAGGGGTATAATAAAAGTAAAATGCTAAAAATGTGAAAAGATAATGAGAAATGACAATTAAAAGTGAAAAAGGACTAAAGTGAAAAGAAATAGAAGTTTAGGGGTAAAATAGTAATTTTCTTCAAAGGTGTAGAAATTAAGTAAATTAATTAATAACTGCTTAATTAAGGGTAAACTAGCCAATTAGTGGTTAAATTGCTTAATAATGAAGTTTTATTATCGACAAGGAATAAACTGAAATTTTGCATAAAAATGATAAAATAAGCATTAATTGACGTAATGAATATTATTTATGAGTTAAAGAATAAATTTAAGCTAAATTGAATAAGCACACAAAATTCAAGTGATAAATGAATAATATTGTAAATAAATTAAAGTTAGTGTTTTAATAAGCAAATAAATGATCTAATGTGATTGTGACAAAATGGTTGTTTTAAAGTTTTGTATGTAATGGTAGGAAATGTATCGATTATTAGTCACCACTAAGCATATTTAATGCTCAACATATATTTATTGCTGCGTGCAGGTACTCAGAAGCGAGAGCAAGAATACACCTTGCAAGACTTCTTTAAGATGTTTTTGTTATTAACATTTTGGCATGTATATAAAGTTAATACTTTGGATATGGAATATGTGAACATGAGTTGTATTAGTGAAGGATTATGATGGATGAATTATATTTTGGTATATGTGTGATATGAGTGATTGTTACAGTATTGTTGTTGTGCCTTCGAGAGGCTGTGTGAATTATTTGTTTATCAGGAGGCTTGTACAATATACAGCCGTTATATTACAAAATTTTTATTAAATGCATAGTGAATTGGACAGTTATAGGTCGTCGGTGAACCTTTACTGAATTACTGAACTTAAGTTATAAACCTAAGAGTTTTAAAGTAAGAAACATAAGTTATAAGGAATATAGTTGAAAAAATAAATTTCGGCTTATGACGTACTGGAACAGTGATAGGTGTGATAAGGATGTTACATAGCAGACGCCTCGTAAATTAGTTGTTAGCAAATAAGTGAGGATACCTCGAAAGCTATTTTGTCCTTTCGGGGATTTGAGGCATCACGTATTGGGTTGAATCATTGCTCATCATGAAGCAATTAATTTTCATGAGTTAAATGAACCTTGCTCCGATCTTGAGTCCTAAAAGCGGATATTCGAGAACAAATCAGATGCCTACGGTGTTCGATGCACGTTACACACACAACAAAGACAAACGATGTTACATAATATTTGAAGAGCAAGCTTATTCATACATAGTGCATCATTATTTAGCATATACTTTATCCTTCATCATCTTTCTTGTGAATGCCTGCCTATCTTCTGTGAGTATGGATAATGGATGCTATGGATACCCATAGATATTAATCGTGTGAATACCTGTAGGTATTTAACTTATGGATACCCGAATGTATCAAATCTATGGATCCAATAGGACCAAGACTATAGTCTCAAATAAGGATAAACTGTGAACCTAAACGAGATCGAATTGTGGCAACTGCAACTATACCATATAGGTATGCCTATCTATCTACAACCAAGTTCTATATGTAGGCATTGAATCATCCTTTCCATTATTTTATTCATCACATTCGACCCATCTTAATGTACATTATATATATGCAAATATCCACAAGTGATCATAAAAGTGTAACCTTGAACATTACCATATGTTTTGTAATACCTTACTTTCATTCATGACCTCTGTACATTGAATGTTAAAATTGGTGATGTCACATGGATTATCAGTGTAATTACCCTTTTTTCATTGTTGATTACTAGCCTAACTCGACCTTTAGAATCAAATGTATTTTAAAATCACATGATTAATATTCATTTGATCAAATTTTCAACAATATGACGGCTTGTAAATCATGCTAGCCAAACCTACAAATTTTCCAATCAACAATCCCAATAAGCAACCTCCACCTCCAATACTCTCGTAACATTCATAGCACTTCTAAAGTCATCCATCTCATCATCACAACATAATCATAAATTCATCACTCAAATGTATTTTAATACATATATATGTGAGCACTTTTAATTAGCATCCATACTACAACACAACATAATTTATTTTACCTGTCAATTGTCCCAAATCTAATAATAAAATATCCAAGTTCTATAATCCCAAGAGCGATACATGTACATGCCATTTCGCTGCTTCTCTCGCGTCCTTAGTTACCTATCCCTGAGCGCAATCAACAAACCACGTGCTAAGCAACATTGTTGCCTAGTGGTGGATACAACTATACAAAATTTCATCTAATAAAAATTATCTTTAATAAATTACTATTTTATCCCTTTATATTACTTTTTGTTAACTTAATTTAATTTCCTTTTCTTATTGTCTAATTTTATTATTTAATCCTTTTTATATTCATTTTTTATTAAATCTTTAGAAATAATAAATTACATTTTGATCCTTATTAATTCTATTCTTTGCATATTTTCATCCTTTATTTCTTATTTATTATACTTTAAAGCAATTTACAGTTTAATCCTTGAATTATTATTCCATCACGTAATTCAATAGCTATTATGCTAATTTACCTTTTTATCCTCTCTTTATATCTTTCATTATACTTAATGTTTCTATACACAATGGTAATCTACAAATTAGTCTCTATTACCTTTATTTTCTCACATTTTTATCCTATTTACCCTTAATTATATTTTAGCTAAAATATTTCCTTTGATTCCTCCAATTATTATTAAATCTTTATTATCATCTATTTTTATTTTGTTCTCAACTTATCTCTCAATTGGAGTGAAATTTACAATTTGATCCTTAAACTTTTATTTTAATACATAATTTATTATTTAACACATAAATTTATCCTTTTGCTCCTTTTTAACTTTTATTTCACTTTTGTCCTTCAATTTACATTTTAATCTTTATATTTTTCCATGTAATTATAGGAAAATTGCCATTTTATCTCTAATTGTCATTTTCAATTAATTAACTTGAAATTTATTCTTTTAATGCCAAAAATTCCATTTCATTATTTTCTTATTTATTTTCCTCACTTAAATTCATTTAATTCCATGCTTAAGTAAAAAATTACCATTTAGTCCTTAAATTTATAATTCATCATATTTAACCCTATTTAACTTTGATTTTGACTCTTTTTTGCTTCCTTTGACTTGTATTTCCTTCTAAATGTAAAATTTACTTTTTGATCCTTATATTTGACCAAAAAGTGGTAAATTATGTTTTGGTCCCTGAAATTTTTCATTAATTATGATTTTGCTCTTTTTTACTTGTTTGATTATTTTAATCTTTTTAATCACCTTTTTGTTGCCAAATTACGATTTTGCTCCTGATTTATCGTGTAATTATATTTTTACCCTTTTTAAATCTATTAATCATATTATTTCTCCTTTATTCACATTTATGGCATCTTTCAAGCATAAATTACCTTTTAATCCCTATTTTCTTATATAATTACCATTTTGCCCTTTCTAAAAATTTTAATTACATACTTTACATTATTTCTTATTTAATCATCTGTATGACATCCTTTATGCATAATTTACCATTTGACATTTGTTCTCATGCATATTTACAGTTTTGCCCCTAGTGATGATTAATAAAAATTCTCTAATCGGATATACGAATTGAGAACTCCAATGATGCTAATGGGCTGGAAGGATCTCATGCTTAATGCGATACTGTTGCTCCAGTATGGGTGAAGGGATGACTTAATGCGATCCAGTTACCCCATAATGTGTTATGTGTCGACCATTTCTCGTGGCGTGCAATAAATCAAATCTCATGGTAGTACCACGGTATAGGTATCCATATGGTAAGATATTATATCCTAAGATCCTGGATTACCTATTGTACACAAAAGGCAAATGTATATTTTATTTTACATTATATTTTTATATAATTATCCATGTTAATCACATTATGTCACAAATACCATATACTTATTTAGCATCCATTCATGCCTAACAATCACATATTCATCATGTATACATATAATCACATAAAAATAAATGAAACATGCCATTATCACCACATTCGCCATTCAATCTCTTAGTTCCCTTATACATACATTGTAACGGCCTCAACACCGGGTTAGCCGTGAACAGTATTTTCCGACAGTGAATAGTATTTTTCGGGCCGAAAAGTGCACCCGGAAGTGAAAAATATTTTATTGGACCATCGGAAAATATTGGTCATGGTGAGTCCGAGGTTGAAATTTGAAGTGAAACCGAGGTCAAATGGATCTCGAAAAGTAAAAAATATTGAAAAGGTAGCGAGTCAATTTTTATTATCGGGAAATTGACTCAATATTATATAAATATTTAAAAATAGTAAACGAACTCTAAAAATTATAAAAAATTGCAGTTAAGCCTAAAATAATATATAGATTATTTTGGCTGCAAAAAGTAAATTTTTCTATAACACCGATATTTTTGGATTGGACTGATAAATTTAAATCGGACCGATAACGAACTCCGATTGAGTTAAAAATTTATGTTCCACCTATTTTTGATATGATAAAAATTATGGAATCGATTTTAAAATGAATCGGAGCTTTGAAAGTAATAACAAAAGTTTTAAGGACTAAAATAGTAAAATTATGGATAAATAAATATATATAAATAAATATATGAAAAGAAAAAAAAAAGAAAGAAGAAAAAAAAATGAAATGAATGTCGGCAATTGTGGCAAATGGCCACAATCTTACAAATAAAAGAAAGAAAGAAACGTGGACCAAATGTAAAGAAAAAAAAAAGAAAAAAAGAAAAAGAGAAGGTGCAGTGGTCGTCGACTAAAGAAAGAAAGAAAGAAAAAAAGAAAGAGAAAGAAAAGAAGGGAAGAAGGGACACCGCCGGCCACCCCTCACGCCGACCACCACCGCGACGGCGACGAGCGGCGTGCCCTCTTCCTCTCACCGGCATCCGGCCTCCGTTGTGGTGTTCCGATCGTCGAGTTTTTCTAGTTTTAGTTTAAATTGATTTTTTTGTTCGTTCCGGCGAATCAAGGCATCGGATGAGGACACCGCCACCACCGATCAACTCCCGACGATGAGGTGAGTCTTCCGGTGTATTCCATCGCTCCTCAAACGCCGGCGATCGGTAGATCGGAAATGGGTTTGGCGGGTGATTCAAGTCAAGATTCCGGCCAACCAAGGAATAATTTGAACGCGTGACCACCAGAAAAATGAAAGAGGAGATTTCGATCTACAAGGTGGCAGTGTCGGATTGTCACCGGCGAGATTCCGGCGAGCCTCCGGCGACGCTCCGGCGAGTCTCCGACAAGCAAATTATTAAGCAAATTGAAACGAATTCGACCGTTATGGTATGTGACTACGAAATCTTTTAATTTTTCTTAATTTATTGAATTTTTCCTTTAAATTTATTAAGGAAAAATATTGAATTATTGATTAATATTGAAATTAATGTTATTATTGTTCAATTAAATTTTAATTAAGCCTAATATAGTGTATAAATTGAGTTAAGAAAATTTATTAAGAAATTCCCTTTGTGAATCAAAAATTCCCTTGTTAAAGAAATGAATTATTGTGTTGTAAATTAATGAAATTATGTCCTAATTGATAGAAGATGAAATAATATATATATCCATAAATTGTTATGGAATTTATAGAAATTTATATGATTATTTTGAAATATGTATTGAATAATGTAATTGATAAAGTAGAGAATTTTTGTTGATTATGTTATATAATGATAATAAGCATAAAATAAATTGCCATGAATTTTTAATGAAATTTATGGAAATTTAGAGAATTGTTAAGTGTATGGTATATGATAAATTATGTTAAAATAATTCATGAAATAAGAAAATATGACAATAATTGAAAAGCAATGTTCACATAAATTTTTACGAAATTTATGTGATGTATGGATTAATTTAGAAAATAAATATGGAATATGCTTAATTGAAATATTGAATTATTGCGAAATAATCCAATAAACAATTAAATTTGATAATTTAATATAATTTAATGTACATTTCGTATAAGGAAAAGGAAGAAATTAAATGATAAATTTTCAGAAAATAAAAAGTATAGTGAATAAATTAACCATAGTAAATGATTTGTGAATAGTAACCGTATGAGTAAATAGTAACTATATAAGTGAATAGTGACCGTATAAATGAACAGTACTCAAAGGAAAAATCGGATTATAAAATAATTCATAATTCGAATAAAATGATGAATTATTATAAATAATTCACAACCCGTATTAAGTATTGCAATTTTCAAATAATTGCAAATTCATACCGAAAGAGCAAGAGATTGACTAAGGGTCAAAAAGTGAATAAAATGACTGTAAAAGTATATTTTTGAATTATCAAGCAATAATTCAATAAGTGTCAAGAAAGTAAAGAGTGAATTATCCTGACATAATTCACAAAATATGAGAAAAAAAAATATATCGAGAAAATAATTAATTAAAAATCGAAAGAATAATAATTATTTATAGTGAATTATTTTATCGGAAAGAAAAAGGAAAGGAAACGAAAAAGTTATTGTACAGTCGATAGCACTAAAAAGAGTGCGATTGACAAAATGCACTGTTTTAGGTAAAATAAAAGAAATTAAAATTATTAATGTTTGAAAATCATTCAGAAAGGCATTGACTGTTTTTGCCCTTAGCAATAGTCAGGTAGTGATATTCTTATTCAGGATATAATTAGCTAGCCATAGGGACACCTCTGTACCGCGGTGCAAGTCATGACGACTTGCTTAGCTATGGATAGGATATTTGATCTCCATAGCTTCAGTGTAAAGTGAAAGTGAAAGTGCATATGTTTTCTGCTCTGTGAGACTTGATCTTTCGAGATCATTTCTCTATCTGTTTAGTGGGACCTTTGGGTCCATGTTCCGTATATCCTTTTTGAGAGTCCTGTCATATTGCATTGGGGGCATATTGAAAAGAATAAATTTGAAGTGTAAAAGTAATTGAATGTAAATGTTATAAATGACAAAGAGTTTGATTGAAAGAAAATGAAATCTTTGGGATAAAACCGAAATTGTTCCCAAAGGTTGTAATTAATAAGCAATAATGATAAGAAAATGGTTATAAAAATAAAATATTTATGAAAAGACCCATGAGATTGAATTTGTAATTTGTGTACCAATTATTATTTGAAGAAAATAAAGAGTTCGAAAAATAGTGCTAATTATGTATTTAAAGTCAAACATGACAATACTGTATTTAAGTGTAAACATATGACTAAATAATAAATACCGGAAGTAAAAAGGAAGTGAAAAGTAAAATGATCAAAAGACAAACGATTGTTTAGTTAAACTGAAAAAGTTTCATTTAAAAAGAAAAGAAAATAAAGATTTGTATGCAGAGTGATCCAAAATACTTACATCACTTTGCAATAAAGATTATAAGCCTAGAGATTAAAGTGAATTAAAAGAATAGATAATGAAAATCGTATTTGAATTACCTAATAGAACTAGGAACAGGAAACTTGCCATTAAAGACATAAGTATCCATGTAACTCGTAAAATGAAACGACAACTACGTCAAGTGATGCAAAAGTATAGAACAAAAGATAAGTAAAAGTAGAAGTAAGAAACGAAAAAGGAAAAGTCAATTTGTAATCGAACCACAAGGAAAGTAATGTAAAGTCAATTGAAAAGTATACGAACAAAGTAAAACGGTTAAAACAAAATGTTGGTAGAAAATAAAATAGTGTGAAAGAAATTAAAAGTAAATTTCTGATAAATAAGAATAGAAGTTTGCACAATTTATGTAACTATGTTGAATTGGAAAGTTCTAGGATTAGTAGTCACCACTGAGCATTTCTAGTGCTCAGCACGTAGTGTTTACTGCGTGCAGGTTTTGAAGGGTTGAAGGAGCTCTACACATGGAGAAGCAGAATTCGAAGATGAAGAAAGTTAGTTGTACTTTTATGTTTAGTATTTGTGGCATGTATATACTTAGACAGTGAGAGTATAGAATTGAAATGTATTAAAGGTACTTTTTGTTAAATAATAAATATTGTTGCTGTTTTGATAATGTCAATTAAAGAGTTGTAAATGACTATCATTGATATATGATTTGTTGTGCCTCTGAGAGGCTGTGTGGATTGTTTGAATTTTTCAGGAGGCTAGTAAGTTCTAGCCATTGTGCTGCCAAAATTTCGTAAATTGAATAAAATATTAAATTGTATCAAAGTTGTTTGGTAATAATTGAAGTTTGAAAAAAAAAATTTACCGTTTACTGCTAAGTTTCACTTCGAAAAATACTGTTCTGATAAGAGTGTTACATACATTATGTTTCTTTCTTCATTCATATGCCACATATGTTTTTAAGTTCATTTTAGCCATCCATATGATAATATACATCTAATTTACATTGTAATTTTTAAGTTACCTTTGATTACATCATTATGTTCACTTGTAAATCATTATGTCTTCTTGTTATTTTTAATTCCAATTAATTCTATTGCATTCTTTATGCATTATATTAAGCATTTCATATTAATTATGCTATTAGTTAGCAAATTAACTCCAATTATCCTTTATTACATAATTCAGCCATAATAAGATTTCTCATTCCTAAATTGTTTTCTTTAGTAATTTACATTTATATCATATTAATTTATCATTTTATCAAGTTATCATAATTTATTTCACATTTTTACTCAAATTTATATAGTTGCACAATAACGCATCATTATATTCACATAATCAATATTATGTCCATATATTAGTTTAAACTTTAATTAATCAAATTATGTTTATTCAACCTAGTATTACACATTTTATGCTTAATATACCAAATAGCATCAAATTCTCATGTTATACAGCATTATATACAATTTGGCCACAACATGATTCTTCATTCTAAACTTGATTTCTTCCTCATTTCTTAGTTATTTCATGTTAAAATATTCTATAATGTTATCTTGAATTATTTTACATTTTCCTTTAAATTCATACAGTTACATAATGTGATTTTTAAGTAAAATTCAAAGAATTAAATGAAATAAAGTGTAATTTTGTATCCATTAACCTTAGAGTAGCTTGAAATTATATATTTCTCCTTTCTTTTACCTTTCTCCTCTTTACTCTTTTCTTTTTCTTGAAATTCACCTTTAGGCCGAATTCAGGGAGGAGAATTTCATGAGTTTATGCAATGTATTTCAACATAAAATTACTTAATAATAATTCTAATAAATATTCTCTACAATTCTATATCAAAATTCTCAATTAATTCTAATAAAAACTCAAGAACTTATCTAATTAGATTAACTTTTTCTCACTAAAAATTCTACATTTCTAACATTCTTCTTGCTCCAATTTAGTTTTCACGTTGAAGATGATGCTTCTTAGTGTATTAAGGCTTAAGATTTGGTGGAAAATGAAGAGAGCAAGAATAAAAATAATGGATGGTAAAAAATGAGGGAGATTTCTCAAGAAAAAGGGGAGGAAATTTGTAAAATTTTGGGCATAATTGTAAAGGATTCTAGATCCCTCTAGGCTGCCCTTAAGTTCACCAATTTAATGGCCAATATTTCTTCATTTACTATTTAATCCAATGGCTTACATCTTTTTAAGCCACTTTTCATGATTTCATTGGTTTATACACTTCTTTTTGATATGCTAATGCATGTAGCTGATCATGGCTCATTTATAAATGATAATTATGCTCTTAGATAATTTAAATATGGCCTTTAAGCCCATAGATTAATTTAACCTTAATTTTTCATCTTTTTTTGAAACTAATGTTTCACTTGTTAGAATACTCTAAAATTTTTTCTTGCATGTGCTAGAATATTCAGAAGAATGTGGTTAAATTTTCAAGTCATTTCAACATCATTTCAATATACTTTTAGCTTTGAAGGAAAAATCAGTCAGTCTGAAATTTAAAATTTCGAAACAGTTGAAAAAATTTTCACTTTCGATAGCTCATTTATGCTATTTCTAATGGTGATATATGATCGGAATAATTTTTAAAAATCTATAGAATATTTCTGAGTCTAGTCAAACTTTTGGTAAACCTTTTTATGGTACAGAGTAAAATTTTCGCTTTCTATTTTGAAGATCTATTTAAACTTAATTTCATCTCAAATTGTACCTCTAAATTCTATTTAACTCATATTATCTCATCTAATGATTAACTATAACTTCCATATAGGTCACCTATCCTGGAATTTCTGTCGAATAAACACGTTTTAATATTTATGCACTTTTAAATTTTTCTATACTATTCTACTATAATTACTTCAAAAACTATCATAAAATTACTATTCATGCTCTAGAATATACCATGCATGTTAGATGAAAATTTTAGGGCGTTACATACTCTTACGCATATAAACATATATATATATATATACATACATACATACATACATACATACATACATACATACATACATACATACATACATACATACATACATACATACATACATACATATAGGATTCAATCAAGATGTTAATCAACTTTTTTTTCACTTTTGACCTATTTTTAGCTAGAATAAGACTAAATAGTCTTCTAAACTTTTGTTTTCCTATGTTTCTAGTTTCTAAATTATTATAAATCACTTTATTTGATATTATAAATCTCAAGATATGCATAAAACATTATAGATTGCTCCCAATGATAGGGCAGCGAATAACACCACAATTCAGGCCAAAATTTAACAATCTTAGGGGTAGAATTAGTCTTTAACTTCTTCACATGAAATTTAGGTATGTGAGTTTAGTTTCTATACAAACTAGAATTACTCAATTTACAATTTCACAACTCATGTTATAAGCAAGACAATCCTGCTGGATCAAATGAACCTTGGGACTGATCTTTGTTATCCTAAGAACAACTTTCATATTTCAGTTTTTAGGCATCATTAAACATTATTTTCATGATCATACCTCATTTCAACATCTAATATTCCATTCAACATATCATATACACAAAGCATACATATGCACAATGATGAAAAGTTCACATACCTCTTTGGCAAGCAAAAACACCTTTTTCACTCATTCTCACCTTCTCTTTCCTTACCCTTGATTGCTTTTCCTTCTACATAGAACGAATTATAGATATAAACATTTAACCATCCTCTCAATTTAATGTATAATTGTTTATCTTATAAATCAAAATAAGAAAAGAAAAAGAGGTTATTACCTTAAGATGGACTAACCATTAAATTCTCTCTCCTTACCAATATTATACTTGGAATTCATGGTTATTTAGGGAGAAAAATGGATGCTCTTTTGCTCTAGAGTGGCCAACCATCCTTCCCTTTAAATTCATATGTTTTTTTTTTCTTTTCTTAAGAGAAGTCTGGAGAGACTAAGTGTCAACATATCATTGGTCCACTTTGTTCGCCCTAGTTAAGTTGCACTTAGTCTCTTACTTCTCTTCAATTTCTCATTCTTACCCCAAAAGCTTTCACTTTTTTTTTTCAATTGAGCCTCTATACTATATATTTTTTTTCAATTATACATATATATATATGACTTACTATGAAATGACCATTTTGCCCATTCTTTTAAAACAATTACCTTTAGGTCCCCAACCTATAATACATTGACTAACCAAACCTATATCAATCATATTACCAATTAAACTCACATACATTCTTCTAGGGTATAAGTAGGGGCCTCACATACTAGATGATAAAGAATTGAAGAAAACTTTATTACGTGAAGCATATGAAACAATTTTTACCATGCATCATGGTAGTAATATGATGTGCCAAGCTTTGAAATAATTTTACTAGTGGTCGAAAATGAAAAAGGATGTAGTAGAATACGTTTTTAAATGCTTGACTTGTCAACAAGTGAAAATTAAGCACCAACTTCCTTCAAGATTATTGAATCCCATTCCAATTTCATAGTAGAAATGAGATAATATCATCATAGATTTTGTTGCAGGTTTGCCTCTTACATAAAAAAAATATGATGCAGCAAGGGTGATTATTGATAGATTGACCAAAATAATTCATTTCATACCAGTTTGGCAAGACTACTAAATGGATAAGTTGGCCATATTGTATGTAAATAAAATTGTCTATTTACATGTAATAACGATATCTGTGATTTTTGATCTAAGCCTAAGGTTTACATCTAGAATTTTGCAAAGTTTGTGGTAGGCTTTGGGTACATAACTTCATTATAGTACATCATTTCACCCTTAGATGGATAATCTGAAAAAGTTATACAGGTACTAGAAGATATGCTAAGAGGGTGTGTTTTAGATTCCCCAGAAAGTTAGAATAAGTACCTTGCTTTAATAGAATTTAAATACAATAATAGTCACCAAATTTGTATTGGTATGACACCCTACTAAGCTTTATATCATCAAAAATGTAGAACTTTAATTTGTTGGATCGAGTTAGCTAAATATAAGATGATTGATCCCAACATTATCAAATACACTAAAGAAAAGGTATAGGTTATTAAATAGAGGTTAAAAGCAACTAGTGACAAACAGAAGTCATATGCAGATTTAAAGAGAAAGGACATCGAATATCAAGTTGGTGACAAAGTATTCTAAAAGATATCACTTTGGAGATAGGTACTACGGTTTGGGAAGAAAGGGAAGTTTAGCCTAAGATTTATTGGTACGTATAAAGTTTTAGAGCAAGTTGGACCAATTGCATAGAGGTCGGAACTCCCTTTAGAGTTATCTAAATTGCATGACATCTTTCATATCTTCATGCTTTGAAGGTATCGATTGAATAAATCTCACATAATGCCTCTACAGAAGATAAGGGTTTAACTTGATTACTCATATGATGAAGAGCCAAAGAAAAGTTTGGTTAGAGAAGTTAGACAATTGCGAAATAAATAGATTCCCTTGGTTAAAGTATTATGGCAATATCATGGCATAAAAGAAGAAACTTGAGAACCTGAATCAGTTATGAGAGCATAATATCTATAGCTATTTAAATTAAGTATGAATTTTGAGGGCGAAATTCTTTTAAGTGGGAGAGAAATGTGAGGCCCCAACATATGCTCTAGGAGAATGGATACATGTTAAAATAGTATTATCATTAATATATGCATGATTAATTATTACATTGCAGGTGAGGACCTAGAGGGAATTATTTTAAAAGAAATAGGGCAATATGGTCATTTTATCTTAAGGCATGCATATGCATTATAAGAAGCAAGCATAATATAAGGATGTAATTGAAAGAAAAGAAGTAAGGTTAGGGTAGAAATAAGAGAATGAGGAGGAAGCTAAGCATGATTCATCTAGGACCCACAAGTGGGCTAATAGGATGAAGTTAGCCTCTGTAGAATTCTCATGAGAAAGGAAGAAAAATCAATATAAAAGGGGAAACATGATGGCCAGCCACCTTAAAGGACAAAGGCAACCATTCTCTTCCTTAAAATCAACCACTCAGCCCCTAAACAGCACCTTAATTTCTATTATAGCATTTATGAGGAGAGAGAATTTAGTGGTTGGGGATTTCTAAGGTAATAACTCCTTTTTCTTTTCTTCTTTGCTCCATATGATGGGAATTGACTTTGAAGGAGTAAATGGATGTTTACATATGTAATTTGTTCTATGTAAAAGGGGGAAACAAGCAAAAGCAAGGGAAAAAAGTTAAGAGAGATTGAAGAAGGTGCTTTTGATTACATAAAAGGTATGGGAACTTCTAACAATTTTGCATGTGCTTGCCTTTGTGTAATGAATTGAGATGGTATATTAGGTGTATTGGTGAGATAAAAACATGGATATAATGCTTAATTATGTATAAAAGTTAAATTATGAAAGGCATGTTTGAGATAGAAAAATTTTATCTTAGGATTCACTTGACCTAATAGAACTATTTTGCTTATAAAAAGAGTTGTAAAACATTAAATTAAGTGATTCCAATTAAAAATTAAACTAGATTGGTATATCTAAATTTCTCATGAAGAGGCCAAAAACTAGTTCTTCCTCCAAGATAGTTAAAAGCTAGCTTGAAACCCCCCCCAACAATATTAGCTACCTTCTCATTAAGAGCATGTTTTGCTATATTATGAATATCTTGAGACTTATAAGCTCAAATGAATTGATTTTTAATGATTTGGAAGCTAAAAATATATATGAACAAATGTTTAGAAGAAAGTTTTCCCAATAAACATTATTTGCTAAGTCCAAATTGATATGCAAGTTAAACTAAAGAATCAACCAATACAAGTCTTGGGAAGAATGGAAGCACACGGCAGAGACTAATCAGTCTTCGCCATATATATCATTTTGTACTGAGAAGAATTAGAGGACACGATAGAGACTAATTGGTCTACACCGTGTACACCTTTCTGTACCGACTTGAATTATAGGACACGTGGTAGAGACTAATTTGTCTCCGTTATGTGTACCCTTCTATACTAAATAATAACATTGTACATGGTAGAGACTATTTTGTCTCCATCGTGTGCACCATTCTGTATCAAAAAAAGACTAATGGATACAATGAGACTATTTGGTCTCTATTGTGTGCCTCCTCTATTTTGACCTATGCTTGACCTTTTGATTCTAAATTATCACCAACACTTACCTAAATACTTTTAGAGCAATTTGACCATGAAAATAAAAATATAACATGTTATGAAATAAATGTATCATATGATATAACATTAGTACATAGTTATAAAGCGAACCTAAATTAAACATATGTTTACAATATACATATGAATGGATGTGATTAAAGACATATTAATACATGTATATGTAAATGAATGCTTACATTCTTAAAAGTATACATTATTGATTATAGATTCATTGTTGCAATTATTTATGGATACTTCTATAAATGTATATTGTAATAAATCGAACATGGTAAATGAAATGTAGAGAACGATTCAATGTCTGCACGTAGAGCTTGGTTGTGGATAGATAAACATGCCTATAAGGTACAATTGCAGCTGCTATGGTTTGATCCCGTTCTGATCCACAGTTTGTTCTCGTTTGGGATCACAATCTTGATCTTATTTGGTCCACAAGTTTGATAACTTCAGGTATCCACAAGATTAAATACATACGGGTATTCATATGATTGATACCTATTAGTGTCCACAGCACTTGTTGTTCACACCCGTAAAATTTAAGCACGCAATTACGAAAATATTAAAGAGATAAAGTATATGTTAATCAATAAAGTAAGGTATGATTGAACATATAACACAATATTGTCTCTATACTGTTTTTTCCTTTGATTTCATAATATTGCTTTTGTAATTAATGTTAATATTTATTGTTATATCATATTCATACTTGTGTGCTTGAAAATGACCACTTTGAATGGTTGTTCAATATTAATTGTTCTCCACTAAGTTTTATAGCATAGATACTCAAGCTAGAACTCTTCCACTAGGACTTAATATGCAGAAGGAAGGCCAACACAAGAGTTAGGAAAAGTAGAAAGTATGAAGCTTATAATTTTGCTTTTTGTGTAATTCACATTTTGTACTAGGGATGTTGTAATGTAAAGATGATTAAGTAAATGTTTAATTTTGTAATGTATAAAGGTTCACATTTGCAAATTAAATGAGCGTGATAATGTACATGTGATATGCTTTCTCTTATCGTGAGGTTTATGCATAGCAAAACAATACGAAACACATATACATTTATTAACAATGAATGTAGGGGACAAATAATTAGGTTATATAGCAATGTTCAATGAAATATGTATGACAACAGGCAAAAGATAATTATAGTGAGCATTACATATATTATAAATAAATTGTCATTTTTATTAAATATTAAGTCTAAATTTACACTTTAATCCATATGAAAATAACAAATTATGATTTGTATACCAATTACAAAATACAAAATTAATGCACCACGTGCCCCTTGTGAATGAACCATCCGAATCAAATTCCTTGGCTCTCTATCTACCGTCCAATAATGGCACATCTAGGCTGTTCATGCACCCCAAAAAGAAAAAACAAAAAAGCAAATTAATTTTATTGTTTAGCATTATTAAAGGAAGAAGTTGCAGAACTCTGCCAATGAACCTTACACTTGTTGGAGCAAACAAAGTAGGCGGTGGACTTATTTTATGCCCTTTCACTTCTACTATTCGCACTCCTCTTCCTCGCTCTTTCTTCACTCCACGTTCTTTCTCCAGGTTTCTCTCTTTCTCTTTTTAGGTTTTCATTCATTGCTAATTGATGCTTGATAGATTCTGTGATTTGGTTACTACTTTTATTAAATTTAGATTGATTTATTTTAACTGTGAAATTTCATTCGTTAATCAGCTGTTTCTCGGTTTTGATTATGAATTCTGAATATGTAGCTTCCGTTTCACATGTATGCAATACACCCACATAAATATAAGGGTGATCCTAACTAATGGTTCTTATTTGCTATTTTTTATTCCTTGTTTTTTTCGTTCATTTGCTCTGTTGAACCTAAGACCATTGATGCTTGATCAATTCTGTAATTTGGTTAATGGTTTTTGTTTTTGTAATAAAGTATAGGTTGTGGAATACTGTGATTCCTGATCGATTCTAGCATGCAGAAACAAAAAGAGAAGCTTTAGAAAATTGGTGTCTAAAATGGCTGATGGAGAAGCGAAGACCGTTATTTCTGATGTCAAATCAGGCAACATGATTTTTGAGCCTATTTTGGAGGAGGGAGTTTTCCGATTTGATTGTTCTGCAGATGATCGACTTGCTGCAAACCCGAGTCTCTCATTCGCTAACAGCAAGGATAGGGACAAACCTATCAATGCTCATTCTGTTCCCTCATATACCCCTACTTTTGAACGTCTTATGGGCCAGCAGATTGTAAAACTTGAGGTATAGCTTCCAATATTTCTACTCTCTAGTCTCTACTTCTGGATATTCTCATTGCTTATGCTGTTTCTAGTTTTTCTTTACTTTAGTTTATGTGAATGTAATTTTTCTGGTTTAGCTTCCTTCTGATACCTCCTTTTATGGAACTGGAGAAGTTAGTGGACCACTTGAGCGTACTGGGAGGAGGGTAAGCAATTTTTCTTTTCCTCCATATTTTATCAGTGAAATGATTCCTTTAATGCTGTAACACATTATACGATACCACTAATCAAATATCAAAGCCCCTCATGTTTGTTAACAAAAACACTGCTAAATGCCATTCACCCTCTTATCTGGGTCTACGTGTACAAGCACGAGTGAAAGTTTATCTATATGTAAAACTACCGAAAGCTTTAACTCTCGCACATTACTTTGTATTTGAATAACCACAAAATAAAAACTCGATTTACATATTTAAAAGGAAACAATTTAAAACTTTGAACATCTCATTCTTGGTTTGGTGCAATTATTCGGAGCTTTGAAGCTGAAGACTTATGTGTCTTGATTCATCAAAGAAACTAAGTCTTTTGATTCGAAACCGAACTAGGAAATTTAGGTTAAACATCATATCATGGTGCTATGCTTGATGGTTAGACATCATTTTGTAATTGTAGGTTTTCATGTGGAACACAGATGCATGGGGTTATGGTCCTGGAACTACCTCTTTGTACCAGTCACATCCATGGATCCTAGCTGTTCTTCCGAATGGAGAGGCAATCGGAGTTCTTGCTGACACCACACGGCGTTGTGAGGTGATGTCATTTTTATGTAAAAAAACAACTGCTTAAAAATCTGCAATAAGTCCTTGTACTTCTCTCTAATTTATCATTGGCCATACTATCATAAGCAGATTGATCTCAGGATGGAATCAACAATTCAGTTCGTTGCCGCAGCCTCATATCCTGTCATTACATTTGGTCCTTTTGCATCACCAGTTGCTGTCTTGCAGTCTTTATCACGTGCAGTTGGTAATTTACTTGAGCATTTTTTAACTTTTTCCCTTGAATTTTATTCTCACGTCCTCTATCTTTTTTTCTTTTTTCCATTATTTATTTATTTATTTATTAGGGGTTAACACTTAATTACTCCCCTCAATTTATCCAAACCAAACCTCTTGTATACCTCAACTGAGTGTTTGGCCTATCACACTCCTAAACTTGTTAAGTATTGCACCTCTTACACGTTTTCCAATTTTGTGGGTGTCCCATTGTATCTTTTTGCATATTCCATCTATTTTCATTGACTGAACACGTATCTCAGACTATGGTATTTATGAATTGTGGCATAAAACAAAATCAACACTAGTAATGTGGAAGGGAAGAATCAGGGGTTCAAATCCCACTGTTGTGTGAGACAAAAATCATTTGTTTGTATTAAATTAAACAAGAAAGAAGTTTTTTTTGTGGATGTTGAGTATTATGCATTTGCCTTTTAGCTTTCTGTTTCTTATATTTTATTTTCCAAATTTCTATTTGGTGGCGACTTTAGCTTTATCTCTGTCCTCAGGAACTATTTTTATGCCACCAAAGTGGTCCCTAGGCTATCACCAATGCCGTTGGAGCTATGATTCTGATGAGAGGGTTCGTGAGGTAGTGATTCACGCATTTATGTGGCCAATATGTTGAATGCTACTGATTTCAGGCTACATATTTCTTTTCTTAGCATTTAACTATAGATAGTTCTCAGCTTGAAATTTTTTCATATTCCATGTGCTATGGGCCCTTCTAAGCTTTCACATCATATATCCTTTCTGATTGTCGAACATCTTGTTTTACAGGTTGCCAGAACATTTAGGGAGAAGGATATACCTATTGATGTCATCTGGATGGATATTGACTACATGGATGGTTTTCGCTGTTTCACATTTGACAAGGCATGTTAGATCGTTTGGATAATGAACTTTTTGCTGTTTCGCTTTCAAGTTATGGATTATTCTGTTGACAAATAACCAATTCATGCCATTTAAGCCTCACTCACCCAATCATTTGAAATAGTTATGTCATGTTTAGATAATTGCTCCTGAAACTCTGCTTTATTGGCAAATATCTAGTTCATACGAGTTCTATTAGAATTAAGTACTCATGCTTAGAAATGTTTTTGATACTTGCTATCTTTTGGAAAACTTGCTTAACTTCAAGAATGACCTTTTGAATTATGTGTATTGCCGTTCATAGAATTGGTTTATCATTTTCTGAGATGACTTTCAACATATCAGTCCTTCCTGGGTGAATTTGAATGTGCTTTTGCAGGAACGTTTTGCAGATCCAAAATCTCTGGTGAAAGATCTCCGTGATATTGGGGATTTAAAGCAATTTGGATGCTTGACCCTGGCATCAAATGTGAAGAGGGTTATTATGTCTATGATAGTGGATCTAAAAGTGATGTTTGGATTCAGACTGCAGATGGAAAGCCATTTATTGGTATATTCGCTGTCTGCATTAGTAATTAACCTTATTTTTCCGCTCAGCCCTTCTCTTTCCCCAACTCAAAAAGAAACAATAGAGAAGAATGGTTGACTTCTTGTAGATTAAATAACCATTTTCAGGAGAGGTATGGCCTGGGCCTTGTGCTTTCCCTGACTACACGCAATCAAAAGTCCGCTCTTGGTGGGCTGGTCTAGTTAAAGATTTCATTTCTAATGGTGTTGATGGCATATGGAATGATATGAATGAACCAGCTGTATTTAAGGTGATTCCTGATTTTGTTTTTCAGTGCTAAAACTTTTAATGTAGCAACTGATGTTATTGCTCTTACCTTTCAGTCAGTAACAAAGACGATGCCCGAAAGTAATATTCATCGGGGAGATGGTGATCTAGGAGGTTTTCAGGATCACTCCTACTATCACAATGTATTCTTCTTGAGCCTTCTTTTTCTTTTGACAGGAAAATAATTTCTACAAATTCAATTTACAAGTAATTATTTGTTTTCGTTGTCTTATTTGCGTTACTGTTAAGATCAAATCATTTTTCTGAAATGGTTGTACCTGTTTTAGGTGTATGGCATGTTGATGGCAAGATCAACGTCTGAAGGCATGAAAATTGCTAACGAAAATAAACGTCCCTTTGTTCTTACTAGAGCTGGATTTGTTGGCAGTCAAAGGTATGCAGCAACGTGGACAGGAGATAACCTTTCAAATTGGGAGCATATGCACATGTCTATCTCTATGGTACTTCAATTGGTATGTATTTCTGGAATGTGTTTCCTGATTGATAATGGGTGCAGTTGAGAATTTGGGTGTGTTTATGCATGAAGGCCATTGACAAAATATACATGAGACAAACAATTAAAACTTTAAGACTGTGTGCCCTCTGTTTCCAGCATCTAATATATTCTCTTTTTCGGAGAGCCCTAAAAGTCTTCTCTCTCCAAGTAGTTCAGGAAACAGCTCAAGGAATGAGTTACTTGGCTCTTTATTTACAGTCCCGAACTGGGAGCCCTTGACCGCACTTGATTCTGGAGTTCCAGCTTGTGTTCTCCTGGAGATCCAATGAAATCCAAAAAATAGTGCACACCAAATCCTAATTCTGAAAGTTGTAAACAAAAGCAAGTGGTTAGTAGATGGGGGGTGTGTGTGAGAGAGAGAGAGAAAGAGCATATTTTTATTGTTAAATATGATTGCATTAGCAGTCAAGCTCTAAATGGTTTTGGGGAGCTTGTTTGAAACTGAAGACTTGGGCAAGCAGTTGGACAATTTAGGTATTTAAGTTTTCCATCTAATCTGTGTGGTGTTGATTTTCACAGTGAAAGTAGGTCAATTATTTGATGTATTGGAGCAGCAAACTCCTTTCTGAGTAAGAGATGAACCACAAATAAACTGGATTTCATGATAGAATTCCTGAGGGCCTGATCTGCACAAATCAAACAGCTCTCATATTGTTTCCAATGCTATGATTCTTGAGAATAAAAACGTATTCGGATGGCCTGTCATTTTGATACAGGAAAATCTTGTCTTGCGAGAATTAGAAGAAGAATGGAAAGAAATCAGAAATAGTGAGAAAAAAGAGGGAAGATGAGAAGAAGGAATTAAAGATAGAATGATAAATCTGAATTTTTATTCTTCAAGCATTATGATTGATGACCTGGTCTATATTTCTTTTAATACTCACACAGGTGACCTTGCAGATAATCAAAGATTTTTCACGTTAAATTTTAACTTGTGTAACTTGTCTGTGCACCTATACAATTACCTGAGACATACTTTGTTACATCACTATGATTGAACAAATGATCCCTAAGTTTGATTTTCTCTGACTGTAGTATTCTTCGCAAGTTCTTCATTGGATCTTGATATTCTTCATGACATTTAAGTTTGAAGGAAATAGATAGTCTTCTTCTGTTTTAGAGAGCAAAAGAAATATCTTAACAAATGAAAATCATTTGATTTCACCACATGCAACATAATTATTTGCTCTAATTTAATTACTTTTATAAACAGGGACTCAGTGGTCAGCCACTTTCCGGACCTGATATTGGTGGATTTGCAGGAAATGCTTCACCCAGGCTTTTTGGAAGATGGATGGGTGTTGGTTCAATGTTTCCTTTCTGCCGTGGACATTCCGAAAAAGGCACTCTAGATCATGAGCCATGGTCTTTTGGGGAAGAGGTGTGTCGAATAATGCACAATTAATTTTTCAGCAACCAGCTTCTGAATTGCTAATGATAAGTAAAGGACCATTTAATTGAGCAACCACTGTAATTTTATTACACCTGAACCTTCAATAGCTAGGTTATTTCAGTATACATATATATCATCTGCATATCCTTCTAATCTCATTCTAAGTTTTCCATATTGCTCAAATTTAGTTTACTTTTCATTCTGCTGGAAGATTTACTTTGAACTAACTTAAGTTCTATTAGTGTGAAGAAGTTTGTCGTCTGGCATTGAAGAGACGCTATCGACTTTTGCCACATATATATACTTTGTTTTATGCTGCGCACATGGTGGGCACTCCTGTGGCAACTCCTACTTTTTTCGCTGGTAGGTTGATGTTCTCGAGTAATTTAATGCTAAATTTTGGATTCTGGAAAACATATATATTTAAAGTGATTAACTAGTGTATATAAATCACTTGTGCAGATTCAAAAGATCTGAGTTTAAGGAAGCTTGAAAACTCCTTCTTGTTGGGTGCACTTCTGGTTCACACAAGGTTCTTCTCTTAAACCTGAGTTTCAGTTGGTCAAGATGCAGACATATATCTACAATATATGTTACTTAACTACTTGATATTGTTAAACAATGTGTGAGATCATAGCATTTTAGGTGCTAGGAAAGGCCAAAGAGACTGTCATTTTGGCAACATGGATTGAGAATTCAGTTGTAGCTGAAATAATAATATCAGTATCATAAACTTGGCTTCTTGATTTGGCCAAATTCAGGATGATTTTAAATGGAAATGTGAGTAGATCTAAGCAATGCTGTGTCATCCAAGCACCTAATAATCAAGCTAATCTGGGTTCTTTACATAATTTGTGTATCAATGTCAACTCATGGGGAGAAGGAACTCCTTTGCGGTCATATTTATAGTAGAAAGTATTTTCAGTAAACTGGAAGCAATGCATCTGATAAGTATAGTTGTTGCATATGTTGCTTTAGCATATTATCCATTGGATATGTAGCATTTGCAATTACAACGAGAGAAGTATCTCTTGACTAGCTTATTGTCTGCAAATAGGCGGTCAATACAGAGATCAATTTGTACACTATATAACAATACCAGGGTCTAAGCCTTTTCTTTGTGGTGCCTAGATATCTTTGATACAAATGCTGCATTTAGATTGATTTTGGAAAACTCTGATTAAAATCATTTTGTTGCATCTTGGATATGTATGATCAAAAACTATGGTGAGATGAACGAGAATCTTGTGACTTGCAGTTATATAAATTGAGTAGGCACATGTATTTATATTCCTTATTTTTATCCTACAAATTGTACTTATATTCCTTTTCATCTGCTGTAGCACGATTCGTGATCAGGGAATTGACAAATTGCAGCCTATTCTGCCCAAAGGAATCTGGCTGAGATTTGATTTTGATGATTCACATCCAGTATGTATATTGTGTCTTAAAGTTCTTTTTTAAAATGTATTTTTCTCTGCCCTTATTGATTTTTGCACAACAGGATTTACCAACTTTGTATTTGCAAGGGGGATCAATAATTCCATTGGGTCCGCCACACCAGCATGTTGGTGAAGCTAATTTATCAGATGATTTAACTCTCCTTGTAGCCTTGGATGAATACGGTAATTTGATGCATGTTAATTTTGTAAAGCTGCAAAATTTCATTTGATAAAAAAAGAAGTTTAAATGGCAATCATAATTGTTGGTGTTTTCTGCAAGGCTTGATCTTTTACCAGCACCTGATTTCAATATAATATTGAAGTTATGTGATAGGTTTAAGATGGTAATAAGACAGTGAACAAATAGCCGATACAATGTTGATTAAGGGAGATATATAATCGACAAACATAAAGCTCTATCTAAACACACAATACCAGTCATTTATGTTGCTGACATATTTTTGCGGATTTTTGTACCTTGTGAAAAAGGAACAATTATAATTGTTGTTGCATATTGTTAGGTATAGCAGGAGGGTAAAACTGTAAAATTGAAAAGAAGTGGTTAAGTTAGTTGTTGGCTGCTAGAGAAAGAATTTTCAGAATTAATTAGATTTCTTTGTGTAGGTTGCACATGCCATTGTGGCTGTTTGCACGCCTCAGTAGAATTAGTTTTGCTCATTCCTATTTGTACTAGTCCTGAAGATTTTGAGAACTCAAGATTTTCTATTATCTCGAATTACCCTAAAAAAATGATACAAGGTATATTTATAGGTATACAAGTAGTAAAAGAAGAAAATACTATTCTACCCTTAATTACAACCTAACAAAATACATTAACCAACACTCCCCCTCAAGTTGGTGCAAAGATATTACACATGCCCAACTTGCAAACTATGGCGTGGAAAGCTCGACTACTGAGTCCTTTTGTAAAAACATCAGCTAATTGTCTGTCTGACGTTACATGAAATAAGCTTAAAACACCATCAGATAATTTTTCTTTGATGAAGTGTCGATCAATTTCAATATGTTTTGTCCTGTCATGTTGAACTGGATTATGAGCAATACTGATTGCAGCTTTGTTGTCACAATACAAAAATAGTTGGTCCCTTTTAGCCAAATTCAACTCTGCTACTAACTTCTGCAACCATAACAACTCACAAACACCTTGAGCCATAGCTCTATATTCTGCTTCTGCACTTGATCTTGCTTCTTCAAGTGACTAAGTTACCTCCCACAAATGTACAATAACCAGAGGTTGATCTTCTATCATCTAAAGATCCAGCCCAATCTGCATCTGTGAAAGCTTCAATTCTTAGATGACCATTTTTTGAAAAAAGAATACCTCTTCCTGGAGCTGATTTTAAATACCTCAAAATGCGAAAAACAGTCTGTTGATGAGATTCTCTTGGATCATGCATGAACTGACTCACCAAGCTAACTGCATAAGCAATATCTGGTCTAGTGTGGGATAGATAGATAAGTCTACCAACCAATCTTTGATATCTGCCCTTATCAACTGCACCTTCAGTCCCTGTTTGTAACTTATGGTTACTTTCAATGGGTGTATCTGCTGGTTTGCATCCCAACATACCAGTTTCATCCAAAAGATCCAGAACATATTTTCTTTGAGAAATGAAGATCCCTTTGGTTGATCTGGCAACTTCAATTCCCAAGAAATATTGTAGCTTTCCAAGATCCTTGATTTCAAACTCCTGAGTTAAGAGTTTCTTCAGTCGAACCATTTCTTCTTTATCATCCCCTGTCATCACTATGTCATCAACATAAACAATGAGAAGAGTAATCTTACCCTTGGAGTGCCTCATAAAGAGGGTATGATCAGCATTACTTTGCTGATAACCAAAGGATATCATAGCTTTGCTGAATCTGTCAAACCAAGCTCTCGGAGATTGTTTCAACCCATACAAGGCTTTCTTCAGTCTGCACACCTTTCCTTGTGTTCTCTCATCATCAAAACCAGGAGGAATTTTCATATAAACCTCTTCTTCCAGGTCCCCATGAAGAAATGCATTCTTCACATCAAATTGCAGCAAATCCCAATCCAAGTTAGCTGCACAAGATAGCAAGATTCTAATGGTATTCATTTTAGCAACTGGTGCAAATGTCTCCTGATAGTCAACTCCATAAGTCTGAGTGAATCCCTTTGCCACTAATCTAGCTTTAAATCTTTCAATGGAACCATCAGCTTTGTGTTTTATTGTGAACACCCACTTACAACCAACTATCTTTTTGTCTGAAGATGCAACTAGTTTCCAGGTTTCATTTTTAGAGAGGGCTTTCATTTCTTCAACCATAGCTTCTCTCCACTTTGGATCCTTGATAGCTTCTCTCCAATCCTGTGGAATAGACATAGAGGAAAGAGACAAGGCAAAGGCTCTATAGGAAGGAGACAAGGAATCATAAGAGACAAAGTTAGAGATGGAATGTTTTGTACACGACCTGACTCCTTTCCTTTGAGCAATGGGCAAATTTAAATCAGAATCAAGAGATAAATCAGAATCAAGAAGTGACTCACCCGAGGATTCTGGCAGTGTAGAATGCATGATGGCTTCTTCAGACCTATTCTTCCTCGAGTATCTCAACAAGTCAGGTCTATCTAAACGACCACCAACACCAACAACATTCTCCTCCCCCTGAACATCAACATTCTGTTCCTGAATAACAATCCCTTCGTTTTTCCTTTGAACTAGATCATGAGATAACACAGGTACATTCATCACCACTTCTTCACTATTCTCCCCTGAAGAGGTGACTGGATACTGCCAAAATAAGGTTCAGACTCCCGAAAGGTAACATCCATACTCACATAGAATTTCCTAGATGGAGGATGATAACACTTATATCCCTTTTGAGTTGGAGAATATCCAACGAACACACATCTCAGTGCTCTCGGATCTAATTTCCCAACATTCCTAGTATGAACAAAGCAAACACATCCAAAAATCTTTGGTGGAACAGTATAGCCAGTTTTCCCGGTTAAAACTTCTACAGGAGTTCTAAAGTTAAGAGCTTTGAGAGGCATTCGATTAATAAGATAGGCAGCCGCTAATACAGCATCTCCCCAATATGACTTTGGAACATGCATGGTAAACATAAGAGATCTAGCAACTTCTAACAAATGCCTATTTTTTCTTTCAGCTACACCATTTTGAGCACTAGTATAAGGACAACTAGTTTGGTGAATAATCCCATGAGACTCCAAATAAGTACCCAACCTACTATCCATATATTTTGTTCCATTATCAGACTGCAAAACTTTTATTTTAGCATCAAATTGAGTGGCAATCATTTTATGGAAAAATTGAAAACAGGAGAAAACATCACTCTTTGCTTTAATCAAATACACCCAAGTCATTCTAGTGCAACAATCAATGAAAGTAACAAACCATCGATTTCCAGACAAAGAGACAGTTTGTGTAGGTCCCCAAACATCAGAATGAACAATCATAAATGGCTCACTGGCTTTATTATCACTCAAAGGATACGAGTTTTTAGTATGTTTAGCATACTCACAAGCATCACAAGATAAACAATCAAACCGAGTTCTAGCAAATAAACTAGGATATAGTTTTTCTAAAACAAAAAATGACGGGTGTCCTAATCGCCTATGCCACTGAATGATCTCCTGGTTGACATCCTGATACCCCCCAAAAAGAGCCAACTCTTGACTGTCTTCCAGCATATATAAGCCATCATGCTCTCTACCACTGCCAATCCTCTTCCCTGTTTGAAGATCCTGAAGAATACAAAAATCAGGGAAAAATTCAACTTTACAGTTAAGAGTTTTAGTGATAGCACTGACAGATAAAAGATTGACAGGAAATTGAGGAACATGAAGAACAGAAGACAATTTAATATTAGGAGTACAAACAACAGAACCTGTCCCAGAAATAGGGGTTAATGACCCATCAGCCACCCTGACACTATCCCTTTTTAAACAAGGAGAGTAGTTAAGAAAGCTTTTTGAAGTGCCTGTCATATGTCTATTTGCACCAGAATCAATAATCCATGAGTTATGGTGAGAGAAAGTAGTACCTGACTTAACCAAATTAGAGGTAGCACTGGAGGAAGGAGTAAGCTGAGACAGGAGACGCCTGAAATGCAAAATCTCATTAGAGGAAAGACTCTCAACTGAAGCTGACTCCTTAGATGATTCCACTGTTTCTAACACATGTGCTTGAGCCCTTGTTGGATTAACTCGTTTTCCCCCACGGCCCCTACTAGGTCTCCCATGCAACTTACAGCAAGTCTCTTTAGTGTGCCTTGGCTTACCACAGTAATCACAGAGCAAATGATCTTTATCAAAAAGAATCCCTTTTGGTTGCTCAAGAGAGGTATGGGCAGTCAAACCCGACTTGTCAATAGGTGCAGTATAAAGCATAGCCCCTCTCCTGGTCTCTTCCTGCTGAATTAAAGAATGTGCCTCCTCAAGTGAAGGGAAAGGAGTTCTGCCAATAACTTGAACTCGCACTTGATCAAATACAGGATTTAAACCAGCCAGAAAATCATAAACCCTCTCCTTTTCAATCATCTTTTGAATCAGCACCGCATCATCAACACATTTTGCTTGAAAGTCCTGATAATAATCCAGTTCCTGCCATAAACTACCCAATTCAGAGAAATAATCTGAAACAGTAAGCTCACCTTGTTTTGTACCATGAACTTTGTTCCTGAGTTCAAAGATACGAGCATCATTTCCCATTCGAGAGTATGTGGTTTTTGCAGCTTTCCATATCTCTTCTGCAGTGTCAAGCAATAAATACTGTCTAGAGATCTTAGGATGCATTGAATTTAGGAGCCAAGACATAACCAGTGAATTATCTGAGTCCAATTGATTAAAATTAGGATCGGTGACAGATGGTGGTTTTTTACTTCCATCGATATAAACCTGCAACCTTCTAGCCTTGATCGACAATAAACACGATCTAGACCAGGCTAAATAAGTACTGCTCCCCTCAAGTTTAACTGGGCTAATTTGAGAATAGGGACTGTCATTGATGGAATAATGTTTCTCAACTTCCTTATGATCATCCTTAATATTTGACATAATTAACAAGCCAAAAAAGGATAAAAAACAGCAGGAAAAAGAAACCCCGGAAAAACAGAAATTGTTCGCGCGTGACCCAGAAACCGAGGTGGTCGGAAGTCACCGGAGATCAGTGGGTTGGAGGCGGAAAAGGGCGGCGATCAGGTTGGGAAAAAAATCGGCAGCAAAAAGTGGCCGGAGGCGGTGGCACGCGCCACACGCGCCGGCGCGTGGAGAGAGGGCAGAAAGCTTCTGACGGCGCGTGTACTCACGCGCGGCTTCTGACGGCGCCGGAAATTGGGTCACCGGCCGATGTTCACCCGATCTACCTTCCTGTGGGGGCGGTGTTGAAAGAATAGGTCTGAAACTCGACCTTCTAGACTCGCCGGAAAAATAGAGGTTACCGGAAAAAAACCAACTGCGGAAGGGAGTTAACTCGACCTTCGAAACGGCAGTGGCTCTGATACCATGAAAATTTTGAGAACTCAAGATTTTCTATTATCTCGAATTACCCTAAAAAAATGATACAAGGTATATTTATAGGTATACAAGTAGTAAAAGAAGAAAATACTATTCTATCCTTAATTACAACCTAACAAAATACATTAACCAACAAGTCCTTTTGGGGACCACTAATCATTACAGAATTACACAACCAGTCACCTGCATCCAGCAGTAGCACTCCACTTCCTTCTGCTAGTAGAGGTAAGGACACTAATAACCTCACTTCAGACTTTAGGAATGGGAGAAGATTATTACCTACTCCAAATGAAAGAGAGGGAGTAGAGGTATTGTGCCGCGAAAATACTTATTATAACAAGTTACTACCCAAGATGGATTTGAATAGTTTTGAAGGGACCGATGTCCAGAACTGGATCTCTAAGTGTAAGAAATATTTTCTTGTGTATGAAGTTATGCCCGAGAGATAGGTGGAGTTGGCTAGCCTATATCTACAAGGGAGGGCAGAAACATGGTACCAAAATTGGAGTAGAAGTAGGGGAACAGTAGATTGGGATGAATTTGCTGAAGCAATTGCTAAGAGATTCAAGGAGGTTGGAGAAGATAATGTGGTAGAGGAGATGCAAAGGCTCGGACAAACCACCTCTGTGGATGGGTATTTGGACAGGTTAGAGCTCCTTAAGCTTAAAATGGAGAGATTATACCCCAACCAACCTGAAACCTATTATATTTACACCTTTATTGGAGGGCTTAAGGATGAGATCAGGTCCCTTGTTAAGATGTTCAAACCACCCAACCTGTATACTACCATCGAGGAAGCCAAGTTGGAAGAGTTTCATTTGAAGGCCCTTAAACCTAGACATTCCAACAAATTCTCTACCCAAACCTGGAACCCCAACAACCAGACTTCTTATAACTGAACTTCCCCTCCAAATATGGCCACATCTAGACCACAAAATCCGCCCCAATCATATACTAACCCAAGATCTTCCCAATAACAGAAGCCAAACATTGCTATCACCCATTACACGCAACCTAAACCTAACCCCTCCAACCAAAACAGAACGCAGGATCCTGCTACAAATGTGGGGACAGGTATAGACCAGGCCATCAATGCTATCCTAGGGGATTGAGGGTAGTACAAGCAATCGAAGGTGATGACTCCGGAGATGAGGAGTGGCAGGAAGTGAAAGAGGAAGAACCACTTGTGTTGGAAGAGCATTCAGATGAGTGAATAGCACTGTCCATGAATGCTTTTGAAGGGGGACTCAATGATTACACAATTAAGGTTAAGGGGCAGATCAATGGAAGGCCTGTGATGATCCTAATTGACAGTGAGAGTACCCATTGCTTTGCGGACTCCAAGATGGCTAAAAGTCTCAAACTACCATTCACCACAATACCTCATGCTACTGTCGCAATGGCAGATGGAAGGAAGGTCACCATGGCAGTCAAATACAGGAGGGTGAGCTGGTTGATGCAAGGCAACAAGTTTGAGTTTGATATGAGACCCTTGAAGCTAGGAGAGTATGACATAATACCG
This sequence comes from Excoecaria agallocha, assembly GCA_037975025.1. NCBI lineage: Eukaryota > Viridiplantae > Streptophyta > Magnoliopsida > Malpighiales > Euphorbiaceae > Excoecaria > Excoecaria agallocha. The sequence continues at coordinate 68,209,652 of CM075810.1, forward strand.
GGGTCAGATTGGATGAAGTGTCACTCTCCAGTAACTCTTGACTATGATGCCAATGAGCTGACCATTAAAAAAGACGGCAAATCCTTCAGGATTAAGGGGATGGCAAAGCAATTATCTCTCAAGGTAATTACAGCTAAAACCCTCACCAAGGTAGTTCAACAAGGTTGGAAGGGTTTCACTACCAAGCTGTTTCTCATCAGTTTGAAGCCTGGAATTACTGCGGAGGTGCAGCAGGAGAAGACTACCATTCCATCTGAAATTTCAAGGTTGTTGAAGCAATACCAGGCTGTTTTCCAAGTTCTTACAACCTTACCCCCTCCTAGATCACATGACCACAAAATTCCACTCAAACCCAACATTGAACCAGTCAATGTCAGACCCTACAGGTATTCACACCAACAAAAAACTGAGATTGAAAGATTGGTAGCCGAAATGTTGAAGAACAACATCATCCAGCCTAGCACTAGTCCCTATGCTTCTCTTGGTTTGCTAGTCAAGAAGAAAGATGGCATTTGGAGATTTTGTGTTGACTACAGAGAACTCAACCAGCATACCATCAAAGATAAATTCCCCATTCCAATCATAGAGGATCTCCTAAATGAGCTACATGGGGCAGCCTATATTTCCAAGATAGACTTGAGGTCTTGATACCACCAAATCAAAATGTGATTGGGGGATACATTCAAGACTGCCTTTAAGACTCATTCAGGGCATTATGAGTTTCTGGTTATGCTTTTTGCCCTAACCAATGCCCCTGCTACCTTCTAGTCACTCATGAACAACATCTTCTAGCCTTATCTTAGAAAGTTTGTGCTGGTTTTCTCCGATGATATCCTGGTTTACAGTCCCTCCCTGGAGCTCCATATCAAACACCTACAACTAGTTTTGGATAACACCAACTATTTGCTAAGGAGTCCAAGTTTGAATTTGGTACAGACAAGGTGAATTATTTAGAGCATGTGATAACTTCTGAAGGGATCTCTACTAACCCTATCAAGGTTACAACCATGCTCAAATGGCCTAGTCCTAAAAACCTGAAGTCTTTAAGGGGATTCTTGGAACTTACAGGTTATTACAGAAGGTTTGTTGCTGGATATGGGGTAATTTGCAAACCCCTTACTGATCTACTTAAAAAAGACCAATTCCTTTGGACCTCTACTGCTCAAACAACATTTGAAGATCTAAAGAAGTTAATGACCCAAGCCCCATTGCTGGTACTACCAGATTTCAAAGAGCAATTTGTTTTGGAGTGTGATGCTAGTAACATTGGATTGGGGGCTGTTCTAATGCAGAGGGGGAGACCTTTAGCCTATATATCTAAACCCTTGAGCCCTAGAAACCAGCAATTGTCTGCCTATGAGAGGGAGTTAATGGCCATCATACGTGCTGTAACAAAATAGAGGCATTATTTGGAAGGGTCCAGTTTCATCATCAAAACTGACCATGAAAGCATCAAACACCTACTGGAGCAGAGGCTTCATTACTACATCCAGTAAAAGGGGTTCTCTAAATTGCTTGGCTTGGACTACACCATTCTCTCCAAAAAGGGAACTGAAAATAGAGTGGCTGATACTCTATCTAGATAGCATGAAGGGGCTTCAATCCATCACCTAACTTCTCTACCTACACTCCTAGTTGGATAGCAGAAGTTGGCAATTCTTATGAAGGGAATTTTGTACTACAAGGGCTAATTATAGCCTTATCCCTCACACCCCAGGATCTTCCCAATTACTCACTCACAAAGGGAAGGGACTGGTTAAGTATAAGGGCAGATTGTACATTGGATGTTTTACCTCACTTAGGCAACAACTTCTTGCAACTTGTCATGATTCTCCCATTGGAGGCCACTCAGGGGTTAGAGGCACACTTCAAAGGCTACAACAAACTTTTTCTTGGCCACGAATACAAAAGGAAGTGGTGAAATAGGTAGCACAATGTGATGTTTGTAAGTGATGCAAGTCTGAATCAGTGGCATACCCGGGACTCCTTCAACCATTACCAACCCTTCCCACATTTGGAGAGACATCTCTATGGATTTCATTGAGAGGCTTCCTAAATCTGCTGGCAGGGATACTATTCTAGTAATAGTTGACAGGTTTTCTGAAATGGGCCATTTTCTTGCCCTCAAACACCCCTTTACTGCTGTTGAGGTTGCTCAACTATTTCTGGATTGGATTTTTAAGCTACATGGGATGCCTAACTCAATTGTGACCGATCAGGATAAACTTTTTATAGGAGGATTTTGGAAAGATTTGATGAAGCTTTTGGGAACCAAATTGCATTTTAGTTCTACCTACCACTCCCAAATTGATGGCCAGACAGAAAGACTGAGTAGGTGCCTTGAAACCTACTTAAGGTGCATGACTTTTCACCATCCCACCTACTGGTTCAGGTGGCTTAGCCTAGCAGAGTATTGGTACAATACCAGTTATCACTCAGCCATCAACATGAGTCCCTTCCAGGCTGTTTATGGCTATGCCCCTAATCTGCCAAATCTGCCAACAGGAACCAGTTCAGTAGCAGCAGTAGAGGAATTCCTGCAAGCAAGAGACTCCTCGACGGCCTATCTAAGGGATCAGTTGGCTCACTCTCAAAATAAGATGAAGCAGTATGTTGATAGGGGAAGACCCGAGAGGCAATTCTCTATAGGTGATTGGGTTTACCTTTAAATTAAGCCCTATAGACATAATACGTTAGCCTTAAGAAGGTATCTCAAGTTTGCTGCTAGATATTATGGGCCATTCCAGGTGCTACAGAGAGTTGGGAAGGTAGCTTACAAGTCGGAACGTGCCTCCAATTGCAAGGTCCATCCTGTCTTCCATGTCTCTCTGCTCAAGAAGAAAGTGGAATACAATAGCCCAGTATAGATCACTCTACCTCCCCACATCGAGTCCGAGTTCATCATTCTACCAGAAAAAGTCCTTAATTCCAGAACCACTCTAATTAATGACTCCCACATTCAACAACTCCTAATCAAATGGCAACACCTTCCAACTATAGATGCCACATGGGTAGATAGTGCCTTCATCCAACAAAAATTTTCAGAATTTTATCATTCTTGGGGACAAGAATGTGCAAAAGGGGAGGATATTGTTAGATATACCAGGAGGGTAAAGCTGTAAAATTGAAAAGAAGTGGTCAAGTTAGTTGTTGGCTGGTAGAGAAAGAATTTTCAAAATTAATTAGATTTCTTTTTGTAGGTTGCACATGCCTTTTTGGCTGTTTGCACGCCTCAGTAGAATTAGTTTTGCTCATGCCTATTTGTACCAGTCCTTTTGGGGATCACTAATCATTACAGAATCACACAATCATTCTCTCCTAATTTTCTCTCTCTTCCTTTCTTCTCTCCTTCTTTTTTCTGCTCTTATTACGTTCCATTCTTCTTCTTTTTCCCTTAAACTCCACTCTTAATCCTTATTCTGGAATTCAAACCAGAATATTTTCAATCCATCTCTTACGTCGGAAATTAATCCTAACGCATATACAGCAACATTAAACTGAATGATGGAGCTCTATCATGAGATAAAAGCATTTTCTTTGTCCCTTTTTTTTTGGAACAAGTGTTGAGTAGGCAGAATACTATTGTCTAACATCATAAAATTAATCAAATTGTGGTTGTGTTGCCATGGTGTGGTTTTAGTCACAGAACTGGATCTATAATGTTTTCTGCTGTTGTCAGGCCCTTTTTTTTTGCCAGGGGTAGGAGATTGCGTTACACTTACAAGAATTTAATGTAAATAAATATTTCCTATTTTAAGTGCTTTCATGCTTTAAAGTGGTAGATATGCACATCAATAACGTAAACTAGGTAGATCCATTGCTTAAGATGTAAACCATCTACAGGTTAGTTATTATTACCTAAATAAGGTAGGACTTCCTTGCTAGTTCCAAATATTAAACTGCCTTTTTTAGTAAAAAGAATTGGACCATTTATTAGCTTTTGCTGCACATTGCAAATTAGAAGTTGGGATTATGAGTTAAACCCCTCGTTCAGGGTTATTATGGCTGATCTTCAGTGTTCAACATTCTAGTGAGTTCATCCATCCAACAAAAGTGAACTTACTTGGAACTACTTAATGTGTAGTTTTCTTGTATTTGGGACTGAACCTTGCCACCCTAAAGTCTTATGAAGTAGAAAGTTAGGCAACACAATCTTCCTACTCTGCTCCTCTATGTGTACTTTCTAAATGTGCATGACCTTGTGCAGATCAACTGACAAATGTTATGTAAATCAAATATTTTCATTCGTAGGAAAAGCCAAAGGTGTATTATTTGAAGATGATGGTGATGGATATGAATTCACCAGAGGTGGATATCTTTTGTCACACTATGTTGCTGAGCTTCAATCGTCTATTGTTACTATTAAAGTTTCTAAAACAGAAGGGTCTTGGAAAAGGCCCAAAAGACGCCTGCATGTGCAATTATTGCTTGGTGGAGGTGCAAAGGTACGTCGTTTTACTTGAGGAGCATTAGCTTAGAGTTAGCTTTCTCTATGATTCACCTTTGGAAATATTTCTTTTCCAGAACTGCTGTAATTCATTCTTAAACAGGTTGATTCATGGGGCATGGATGGCGATGTCGTGCAAATTATGATGCCTTCTGAACCTGATGTTTCTGAGTTGGTATCCATAAGTGAGAAAAAGCATAGGAGTCAGCTAGGTAATATCATATTTTCTTCTTCTGAGCAATGAGTCCACTTTGCCTTCCCTTTTTCCTCTTCTTTCTGACATGTACACAAGCGCTTAATGTAAATATGAACTGTCCTATAATTTTTCTATATGGGGCTAAAATTCAGCATGAAATTCTCATCTGTTTTAATTTTATCCTTTCTTTCCCCCCACCCCCCCACCCTAGTTGACCAAACCCTACTTAGTTACTTTAGTTCAACCTCTTTCTTATATAATCTGTTTTCATTTCATTATGCTATTGTTTGAAGGCAAAGTTGAGAGCATCTTCCTTATTACTTTACCCAGAATTCTTTTGGTAATAAGTTTTTGTTTATAATATTATCATATACTATATAATGGGTTTTTAAAGTCCATCGATATTGGGTTTGAATTTTGAGGATATTTCTGAAGCGAAATGCAATTAAGACAGATGGATTTTGTGCCCGTGCAAGATTTTCCTGGATTCAAGTCAATTTAGAATGTTATGGACTAGATTCAAAGTAGACCTTTAATAAATTTTTAATTCATTGAAATTCTGAGAAGACAATGTTGGAACACTTTGAAAGTTTTTGGGTGGACTGTCAGTCTCTCTATCTTTCCTATTTCTGTTCAACTTGGAAAAATTTTTATAAAAGAATTTGAAGAACATGCTCAATGTAGTAAAGTTGTCCTGAAGCATCTTGTTTGATCCTGATCGGAGCCTGTAAAGAGAAGGATGAAAAGAGAGTTGGAGATGCCCATGTTTTGTATGGAAGAATATCCTTTGATATGATGTGTTTTGACTGCTTCTATTAGATGCAATTGTGCCCATGTTGCTGCTAGTCAATTAGAGTTTTTCTCTCAATTTATATTCTATATGTTTCCCTTTTTAAAGGGAGAAGTAGAAACCATGAAAAGTGAATTGTCTTTCCTTATCTTCATAACATCCTGCACTTGATATGAATCTGTAATTTCTATTTCGTACTATTTTCAGTAACCTCATGATGTTAGTCATTGCAAAATTGTTAAATGCAGAAAGTTGTAAGCTTATTCCTGACATTGAAGAGGTTGCTGGACCCAAGGGAGTGGAACTTTCAAGAACCCCTGTTGAGCTGAAAAGTGGTGATTGGGTCGTTAAATTAGTTCCTTGGATTGGGGGAAGAATTATTTCCATGGAGCACCTTCCTTCAGGTAGTGATCAGAACCATTTTGACTGTCCTTTATTTGTGCTGCATTAGGACCTTCAGTTTTGTTTTCTCCTCCTCTCCCTTGCTTCTGCCCAAAGGAATAGGAAATGTCTTATGACAAAGGCCCATCTGATTTGACCAGGAATCCTTTTTCTCATTTTTTCATCACATTCTGGAGTTTCTCATGCCATTACTGAATTATGGCCTATTAAACTGAGGTCTTGGGAAGTAGAAGTTGGTGGTAGTCTCACTTTCATGTGTTTGAAATTGTAAGACGATATTATTGATTGCAGTTACAAAATCTACATATACAAATTATTGATTTAACTATTAGTTAATAAAATAGGCTTTTGAAAGTTCATAATCTGGAAAGAAAAATGTGTGCAAATTTGTTAAATATTAGAGAAAATTGTTACTCCCTCCATTCCACTGTAAGTGCCTGTTTAGGAATTTGAGGAAAAAGTTTGCATGTTTACCCTGGTTATTAGGCACCACTACATGAATGATAAATGTAGCTTTGACAATGTAAAGTTAAATAGAATATTTGGAATAAGAAAAGGGTAATTTTGTCAATTGCTAAAGTCTTTTCATAAAATTAAAATATTCTAGTTATTTTCTTATTTTCCATGTTATAGTGAGATTGAGCATTTAAAATGAGATTGACAGAGTAACAATTAATTAGACAATGGATATTTGTAGATACGTTCCACATACCAAGTATACAAATGAGTAGGGATGAGCGTTAACCGGTCCATTCACAATTTTTTTAAACTAGTCAATTACTATCGGTTTCGATTTTTAACTCGATTTTTCTGATCGGTTTATCGGTTAACCACTAAAAAATTTTAATATATAAATTTAATAAATTATACAATTTGTAATATTATTTTTAATAGTTAAAAATACTTTAAAAATAAAAAAATACTAATTAAATACAATATCTATTAAAATAATCAAAATAAAAATAAAATTTTCATAATTAATTATAAAAATTAAAAATATTCGATATAAAACTAACAATAGAACGTTAATTATGCACATAATTTTAATATTTATTGACTAAAAATATATATTTTACAAAATTATATATCATAATATTTATAAATTACACAAAAATTGAAAAATATAAGTGTAAAATTTAAAATATATTTCATAAAATATATATGTATATATTTGGTTTCGATTTCGGATCGGTTAACCAGCGATTTTTAAAGTAAAAATTATAAACCTAAAATTTTGGTTCGATTTCGAATTGATTTTTCGGTTAACCATGCTCACCTCTACATATGCGGAGTTTGATGGAGGCAAGGGCATATAATTGAATCATACTATTGCAATCCATATTGTTGGCTCAAGGTCCATATTTGTATTTTGATGATAAGCAAAACAATCATAATATTTTGGGCTATTTTAAAGTTACCTTTGCAGGTCCATAAAGAAACAAGTTGTTTTGTGCTCTATCAAATACGGATCAAGATTGGATTGTGATCTATTTGTTTCATAATAGAATCAAATCTAATCGATTTATTTGCTTCTGAAGATCGTGATTCTTTAGGAAATGCTTGTGCAATCATTTTTGAGGATTCACATACTCACACTCATACATTTCACCTCATTAAAAATGATTTTTTTCTTAAAATCAAAAATCATTTTTGTTAATAGATGATTAACAAGGAAAGAAAAATATATTTAACTCTCAAATAATCTTTTTAAGGCAATATTCTTTCTGGAAAAAGAATTATAGTCGTTTATTTGAAATTAAGGAAAGCTTAAAATCAGTCTTTTATCAAGAAAATAATTTTCACACTTACCAGCTATATTATTCTTGCCTATATATATAATGTTGTTTTTCAATTGTAAAATATGAGTGAAATACTGTAGTTTTTTAACATCTTTTTGCTGTAAGTTTCACTTCATAATGGACATCATTCATAGTTTATAATTATAATCATTCTATAGTGAGGTTTTATCAAACCATGTAAGATAAAAGTGAGGTTAGATTGCTAGGACTTAGGAAAAAAAACTAGCAAGTGTTTAGATCCTTTTACTTGGAAAAAATGGTTTAGTGTTTTTAAGTTTTTCATTTGGAAGAAAAACTTGGGATAACTATCATGTAATAGGTTTTTGATTCTTGCCTACTAAATAGTCACCTTAAAATGAAATAAATTCTTTAGACGGGTTGTCTTAAGGAGAGGACATAGGCAAAATCAAACCTCTATAAATTGCTGTGTCAATCTCTCTCTATCTTTTATATCTGTGCTTTATTGTTTATATGCATATGATTGAACTATATACAGATGATAACTTAAATGATTTGCTAATACATATATCCAAATGTTTCTAAATTAATCTAAATATATTGAGTTAAATTTATTGATTATTATTTTATGATCTCAATATATGTGATGGCAGAAATTTGTCCCAAGTATATCTAAAATTTTTAATACTTTATTCACCTCCCCTCTAGAGTATATTTGGGACTCAAACATATGAGACTAGACTTGGTTGTTCATCTAGTTTCATAGCAATCCCTCATTGACGTTTTATTGTAGAGCTTAATTAATTTTGAGAATGGTAAAGTTTAACAACTAGTGTCTATATGTTAAATGTGCATTAAGTGATCAAGAAATGCATTCGATAATTGCAGGAACACAATGGCTTCATAGTAGGATTGAAATTGATGGATATGAAGAGTATTCCGGTACTGAGTATCGATCTGCGGGATGCTCCGAGGAATACAATGTCATCGAGTAAGTGTTTCAATGTTTGCAAAACTTAACATTTCTTTATGTGAAGGGAAAGCAAAATAAATAAAAGAGCATATAAACTTTATTTGAATGTCTATTAGCCCAATTATTTTTATCCATTACAGACCTAAACTTACATATTGAATCCAATACTCATTTCAAGTTATTCTTTTCATAGCATTCAGATGTTTATTGCATAATTTATCTATTATATATTTCTCTGTTTCTTGACGCTATATCTTTTCTCTTCTCTTTCTAAACTGAAGGATTTTCTTTCTAATAACTGGTTTTGCGTAATGAACTTGAATCAACATATTAATGAGTGACAAGGTGCAGTGATTGTTTGTGTTCATCTGGAGTTATTTTGCCCATGGGATGGAATTTGGAATCATCAGTTGTGTATTTGTCAATTTGATATCATTAATTAACTTGCAAAGTAACACATTAATGGTCAATTTGTTTTTCTTATGTTACTCCATGAGCTTCTTATGAAATCAGTCAAATTTAACCAATTTAAGATAATTTCTTAACCTCTTCTGCAGTTAATTGTATGTATTTAAGTAAGGAAAGTAAAGAATCTCCCCTACTTTTTATAATCATCATGATCACGGGGATACCATGACATTTCTTATAATTGAATAATTTGTTCTTGCTATTAATTTCCTTTTTTTTTTTTTTTTTTTGCATGTACTTTCATTGACATTCATATACTAATTTATTCCTTTCAGGCGAGATCTTAAGCACGCAGGAGAGAAGGAATCTATTGCATTAGAATGTGATATTGGTGGAGGATTGGTTCTTCAACGGGAAATATTTATTCCGAAAGATGATCCAAAGGTTCTCCAGATTAATTCTGGCATTATAGCGCGGAATGTTGGAGCAGGTTCTGGTGGATTTTCCAGGTTAGATCCCAAAACATTTGTGAATTATGGTAGTACTTCCATTTTTCTTCTTGGTTGGTGCTTCTACTGTCTGCCAGATCTGCTTCTCTTTTCTTGTGGATCACTGTTATTCCATTTCAGGAAACAATTAACGTTTGGTTATTGTTAACTTGTAATTTAGGCTTGTTTGCTTGAGAGTGCACCCAACCTTTAGCCTCTTACATCCCACAGAAAGTTTTATCTCATTCACTTCAATTGATGGATCAAAGCACGAAATTTGGCCTGAATCTGGGGATCAGTTTTATGATGGAAATCATCTGCCAAATGGTATTTATGCTCGTCTTTTCAACTTCCTTAAAAAGAAACTGTACTTGAAACTCAAATAATTGAATAGAAATAAAGAAATGAATGTCAGGACAAACTTGGCCTATGTTAAAATTAACCAACTTTCTGGTGGATAATACATGGGGCCCCACATGGATTCATTAACTTCCTTCAAACCTTTTATAATAAACTAAAGTAGCAACCAGTTTACATATTTAACTAGTATGACAAGTTAAATCCCTCTATTTGGTGATGGTGGAACTAAAATCTTGTTTTGTTTTTTAGCTTGTACATCCTCCATCCCATATAGATAGACACATTTTCTATTTCACAAGAATTAAGAAATTAAATGTTCTCGGAATAATATGTACCTTTATTAGTTTATCCGTTTATTTATTAAAGTTAAATATGAGAAGTATGAGATAATATTTAATATTCCTGGATGACAATGAATATTAAATAAAGGTGAATTGGAGAATTGAGTAATTAATTGTAGTATTAAAAAGGAAAGTGCCTATGAATGCGGGATGCAGGGAGTAGCTATCTTGCTTGAAATTCTTTCTGCTTGAGTAAGAACTCATTTTGTGAAGCATTTTATTGAGACATTGGCAAACATTAGCACTGGTGTCTCGTTCTCTCAAGTTGAGCTTATATAAAGAATTCAAAACTGGTTTTCCTTTCTTCTATTTCTTCTTTGTTGTATTTACTTTATGTTCAAAAATCCTCCAGAGTCCATTCATGATCAGGAGATTATAAAATGTTGTTATTCATAGCATACTAATTCTCAATTTCATTCTGGTTTTTCTTTTCAGGAGAATGGATGCTAGTTGATAAATGTCTTGGTATTGGGTTAGTGAATCGATTCAATATCAATGAGGTCTACAAGTGTTACATCCATTGGGGAACTGGAACAGTAAATCTCGAGCTATGGTCTGAAGACCGGCCGGTTTCAAAGCAATCTCCTCTCACAATTTCACATCAGTACGAGGTTCAAGCAACCAGTTAATTACTCGTAATCAGTTTTACTTGGAAATAATTTATCAGAAGTTACTGTGCTTATATCTAAGTATGCTTTTAGAAGTAATGCCTTGCAACTTGTAATCAGAAACTAGTAAACTCAACATGATCCATGGTAGCTGCAATTGGATTTCTGGTACATTTTCTTGCTAATCATTGATTTGAGTTTCATGGAAATATTTATTGAAATAAGAGAGTTGCTTCCTTGGATATAATCAAGTAGTTTGGGTTGAGTAATTCCATGACCAGCACTCCTAATTTGAATCTAGAATTAATTTAATCCCAACCATATAAACTCATTCTCAGCTAGCTTATTATCAATTAATCAATCGGATCAAACATGTAGGCCCCCTTTGGAATGGCTTTACACAATCTCTCTCTCTCTCTCTCTCTCTCTCTCTCTCTCTCTATAGGTACATGTATTAAAAATTTTGACACTTTATTATTCTTTAATTTAAACTAAAAAGTTTATATAAAATTATAATTGTTTCTATCATTAATTAATTCTCTACTTTATGGATAGCATATTTCATAATTTGTTCGGTTGTACTAAAGTGGTTTTTAAAAATTAAAATAAAATAATAAAAAAATTATCTCGCCATATTTTTTTAATTTGAGTTTTAATTAATCTAAAAATAATTATTATTTTAATTTTAGTTTAATATTTTTAGGTAATTATTATAAATATTCATTAATTAATATTAATTTTAAATAATATTAATTACTAGATAAAATACTAAAAATCATTTAAAAAAATGAATTTCCATTAGTTTTAAGAAAAAAGTTAACAAAGTCCCTAATTTGAAAGGATATTTAAAATTGGGGATTGATATTGCAATTTATTGTGGACCTAACAATGTGTTACAAAGCAATCCGAATGACCTAATTTTTTTATTAATTTTATTTTTTGTTTCTTAATTTTTAAAATTAATTCAATTTTTTTTAAATCCTAATTGTTCAATTTTGTTGATATATATAAAAGACCTGCATATATGTGTGTGTGTAAATGTGTATAAATATATCTATGCATGTAGAAAGAATTATTTTTACAGATTGATGCTGATAATTTTTTTCATTTATGTGCTTCTGGTTGAATATGAAAAATGACAATAAACTATTTATATTAAAACAACAAAACTAACAAAACTAATAAAACAGCTAATTGTTTATAATAAAACAGCAACGCTAACAAAACTAACTAAACAAATGAAAAATACGTGACTAATAAATAAACTGTATAGTATCAATAGTTGATTTTTTGGCTTCATTAGATTGTATAAATAATACATATTTTGTGTCCTGCATAATACTTTATGGTCATAACTTTTTCCATATTACTTTATGGTCATCTTTTAATATGGATATTTTTGCTTGATTTGTAGTTTTGTCATCAATTAACCTTCCTTTAAGAATATTCTAACAATTAGATTGGAACTTATTTTATAGTTTTGTTCACAGGCTTGGCTGTTTTTGATTTTTTTTATCTCTCTTGATTACAAATCCTAACTTCGCCACTGGGTTGGGACTTGTTTTATAGTTTTGTTCACAAGTTTGACTGTTTTTTATTTTTTTGCTCCTCTTGATTATAAATTCTGGCTTCGTCACTGAATTATTCAGAGATGCCCTTTTTTTAGGAACATCAACAAGCCAACTTGCTTTTCTTTCTCTTCATTGAATTTCCCAACTCCTGTGAGTTCTTGTTCTGTGTTACTGGCATCTTCTTGCATTATAATTCTTGTGTGTCTGCTAAATATGTCAATAATTAAAAGTGTTTTACCATCTGGAGTGGCTATATTTTATTGTTTCTCCAGGTAAGGGGAGCCAAAGGTCCAATCTTTGAAGATGGCCCAAACTTTGATATAGCATTTAAACTGTTTCATGGAAAAGATGGGGTTGTTCCTCTCTCGAGCACCTCTAGTTTACACCATAAAATTTCAGAATTAGACTCTGCACCCCCGTTCAACCCCTTGGCAGCAAGAGCAGCTACAATTAGCCTGTCTGCATTTGGTCCCGGCGGACCATTTGGCTTTGATTCCTTCAATGGTAAATGGAAGAATCAGAAGAAATCTCAATCAAACAACAAGAATGAGCAATCTTCATAGGTAGATGCATATTCTTTAGCATTCAATTCAAGTTAACTTATTATGAGAGGAGAGTGATTTTGTAAGCAAAGAATAGGGAGAGAAAGAGCTATATTTGTCCCGTACGACCATGAATGAATGCATTGGGTTCAGGGCAGGAACCTATTATTGGGGAATTTTTTTTAGTCTTTATGCGTAAGATTCTCTGTCAGTTAAATTGTATATATTATAAGTTGAGCTGCTTTGTTGGAGAATGCAAAATCTGATGCTTGTCTGACTGCCTATGATTGAAAGCTTGTGGAGTACACACCATTCGAATTAATATTATTTGAAGTCCTATTCATGTTGTGCTTTGTTTCTCCATAAAGGAAATACCTCAAAACATGAGGCACTGGAAATGAGTGGCTGGAAACAGGCAACTGTCCAATTGCAAAGTCTTATAGAGCTGTGAGCAATGTACTCCCACTAGTGGCTTCGATCCTTCAGTTACAACCTGGCGTGAAGCTTAGATGTCCACCCGTTGTAGTTGCTGCAAGGGCTGCCCTAGCCAGGACTGCGCTGGTTAAAAACCTACGTCCACAACCACAGCCGCTACCTGCAAAGATGCTTGCCATTGCTTTGTTGGGGATGGCAGTAAATGTGCCCTTAGGTGTGTGGAAGGAACACACTGAGAAGTTTTCATTATCTTGGTTTACAGCAGTGCATGCAGCTGTGCCCTTCATAGCGATGCTTCGGAAGTCAGTCATGATGCCAAAAACTGCTATGGCACTGACTATTTGGGCTTCTATCTTGGGTCAGGTGATTTGTTCCAGAGCTGAGAGGCATCGGCTGAAGATGGTAACCTAAAAGGATACGGTAGCAGCACAGACAGCCGTTGTTGCTGCAGTTGCTGGGTATAGTTTGACCCAGGTTGGTGGCATTATGGGTGGTAACTGTGGTACGGAAGGAATAACATGGGACCCCCTCTATATTAAGGATGGTAGATCAACTTCCTCATCAACTGATTTGTGTTGTTGGTATAATAGGCTGCAACCAGTGAGAGTGAATAAGAGTGCAACATAAGGTATTGGTAGCTGGTGATGGTAAACTTGTGTGGTTCTACCCTTAGCATATTTATTGCTATTGGTTTTATAAAACCAGTAATAGTTCTATATAATGATGATCAAAGTATCAACGCAAAATGCATTTCTATATTGAAATAAAAATGTTTGGTTTTCGCGACCTTTTCTAGCACCGAGAATCTGCGTGTGAAACTGAAATTTAAAAACAAAATATTAACATATGTATATATTATGCGCTTGTTGCTTACAAGTTGCAACTCGTATTCAGTCTCTAAGAGTTGAAAAAATATATATATATATCAAGCTGAAATGTTTATTGGAACTGTTGAAGATCAAAGTTAATCACTGAAGCATTAAAAAATGCACTAGGAGTGTTCTAATTCATGGATTTCAGTGGGTTGTTTTATCTGTATCAACCGCATAATTTCATTTACTCGTATTTTTTTTGGCTACGAAATCAACTTCAGCCAACTATACTATACCACAACGCAAGCACTGTTTTTATCACTCCACAATAAACAAGTGAAAGCTTATCACTAACTTCCTTCAATATTACTGAATCTCGTTCCAATTCCACAGTAGAAATGGAACAATATCGCCATAGACTTTGTTGTGGGTTTGCCTCTTACATATAGAAAATATAATGCAGTATGGGTGATTGTTGATAGATTGATCAAAACAGCTAATTTCATACCCGTTCAGCTAGACTACTAAATGGATAAGTTAGTCGAATTGTATGTAAATAAAATTGTCTATTTACATGGAATAACGGTATCTGTGATTTCTAATTGAGACCTAAGGTTCACATCCAGATTTTTGCAAAGTTACAGTAGGCTTTGGATACATAACTTTATTATAGTACATCATTTCACCCGCAGACAGATGAAAATCCGAAAGAGTTATACATGTACAAGCGGATATGCTAAAAGGGTGTGGTTTAGATTTTCCAGGAAGTTGGGATAAGTACCTTACTTTGATGGAATTTGTATATAATAACAGTCACCAAATTTGTATTGGTATGGCACCCTACTAAGCTTTATATCATCGAAAATACAAAACTTTGATTTGTTGGACCAAGTTAGATGAATATAAGATAATTAGTCCCGACATTATCAAAGGCACGAAAGAGAAGGTATAAGTTATTAAATAGAGGTTGAAAGTAGCTAGTGACAGACAGAAGTTATATGCAGATTTAAAGAAAAAAGACATCGAATATCAAGTTAATGATAAAGTATTCTTAAAGGTATTATCTTGGAGAAAAGTATTACGGTTTGGGAAGATAGGGAAGTTTAGCCTAATATTTATTGGTCTGTATAAAGTTTTAGAGCAAGTTGGACCAGTTGCATACAAGTCGGTACTGCCTTTAGAGTTATCTAAATTGTATGAAGTCTTTTATGTCTCCATACTTCGAAGGTATCGATCGAATAAATCTCACATATTGCCTCTACAGAAGATAAAAGTTCAACCTAATTACTATGATGAAGAGCCAAAGAAAATCTTGGCTAGGGAAGTCAGACAATTGCAAAATAAATAGATTCCCTTGGTTAAAGTATTATGGCAATATCATGGCATGAAAGAAGCAACTTAAGAACCCGAATCAGTTATGAGAGCATAATATCTACAGCTATTTAAATCAAGTATGAATTTTGAAGGTGAAATTCTTTTAAAAGGGAGAGAAATGGAGGCCCCAATATATGCCCTAGGAAAATGTATACATGTTAAAATAGTATTATCCTTAATATATACATGATTAATTATTGCATTGTAGGTGAGGACACAAAATAATTGTTTTAAAAGAAAGGGGGTAATTTGGTCATTTCATCTTAAGGCATACATGTGCATTATAAGAAAAAAGAATAATATAGGGATGTAATTAAATGAAAATAAGTAAATTTAGAGTAGAAATAAGAAATAAGAGAAGGAGGAGGAAGCTAAGTGTGATTCATCTAGGACCCACAAGTGGGCCAATAGGATGAAGTCACTTAACCTCTCTATAATTCTCATGATAAAGGAAGAAAAATCAATATAAAAGGGGGAATATGATGGCCAGCCACCCTAGAGTACAAAGGTAGCCATTCTCTTCCTTAAAATCAACCACTCTACCCTTAAACAACATCCTAATTTCTGTTATAGCATTTGTGAGAAGAGAGAATTTAGTGGTTGGGCATTTCTTGGTAACAACTCCTTCTTCTTTTCTTCTTTGCTCCATATGATGGGAATTGAATTTGAAGGAGTAAATGGATGTTTACATATATAATTTATTCTATGTAAAAGGATAAATAGGCAAGAGCAAGCTAGGGAAAAGAAGTTGAGAGAGATAGAATAAGGTGCTTTTGATTGCATAAAAGGTATGAGAACTTCTAACAATTTTTCATGTGCTTGCCTTTGTGTAATGAATTGAGGTGGTATATTAGGTGTATTAGTGAGATAAAAACATGGATATAATGGTTAATTATGTATAAAAGTTGAATTATGGAAGGCATGCTTGAGATAGGAAAAGTTTTTCATAAGGTTCACTTTACCTAATATAACTATTTTGCTTTTAAGTAGAGTTGTAAAACTTTAAATTAAGTAATTCCAATTGAAGAGTAAACGAGATTCATATATTTAAATTTCTCATGAAGAGGCCAAAGACTAGTTCTTCCTCCAAGATAGTCAAAAGTTAACTTGAAACACAACAATATTGGCTACCTTGTATTAAGAGCATGTTTCACTATATTATTAATATCTTGAAACTTAGAAGCTCAAATGAATTGATTTTTAATGATTTGGAAACTAAAAATATAGATGAACAAATGTTTAGAAGAAAGTTTTCCCAAGAAACATTGTTTACTAAGTCCAAATTAACATGCAAGTTAAACTCAAGAATCTACCTATACAATTCTTGGGCAGAATGGAGGCACGCGGCAGAGACTAATCAGTTTTCGCCGTGTATACCATTCTATATCGAGAAGAATTAAAGGACATGATAGAGACTAATTGGTCTACGTCGTGTACACCCTTCTGTACCGACTTGAATTATGGGACATATGGTAGAAACTAATTTATCTCCACCATGTACCCTTCTATACTAAATAATAACATTGTACATGGTAGAGACTGTTTTGTCTCTGGCGTGTGCACCATTCTGTATCGAAAAAAGACTAATGGTTTATGTGCCTTCGCTTTTTTGACCTATACTTGACCTTTTGATTCTAAATTATCACCAACACTAATTTGAACATGAAAATAGGAATATAACATGTTATGAAATATATGTATCATATGATAGAACATTAGTATATAGTTATAAAGTGAACCTAAATTAAACATATGTTTACAATATACATATGAATGGATGTGATTAAAGACATATTAATACATGTATATGTAAACGAATGCTTACATTCTTAATAGTATACATTATTGATTATAGATTCATTGTTGCAATTATTTATGGATACTTCTATAAATGTATATTGTAATAAATCGAACATGATGAATGAAATGATGTAGAGATTGATTCAATGTCTGCATTTAGAGCTTGGTTGTGGATAGATAAGCATGCCTATAAGGTACAATTACAGTTGCCATGGTTTGATCCCGTTTGGGTCCACAATTTATCCTCGTTTGGGATCACAATCTTGATCCCATTTGGTCCACAAGTTTGATACCTTCAGGTAACCACAATATTAAATACCTGCAAATATTCATATGATTGATACCTACAGGTATCCACATCACCTGTTGTTCACACCCATAAAATTTAAGCAGGTAATTGCAGGAAATGTGAAAGAGATAAAGTATATGTTAATCAATAAAGTAATGTATGATTGAACATATAACACAATATTGTCTCTATACTATTTTTCCTGTGATTTCATAATATTGCTTCTGTAATTAATGTTAATATTTATTGTTATATCATATTCATACTTGTATGCTTGGAAATGACCACTTTGAGTGGTTGTTCAATATTAATTGTTCTCCACTAAGTCTTGCAGGATAGATACTCAAGCTAGAACTCTTCCACAAGGATAGATACTTGTATGCTTGGAAATGACCACTTTGAGTGGTTGTTCAATATTTTTCCTTGGCTCTCTATCTACCGTCCAATAATGGCACATCTAGGCTGTTCATGCACCCCAAAAAGAAAAAACAAAAAAGCAAATTAATTTTATTGTTTAGCATTATTAAAGGAAGAAGTTGCAGAACTCTGCCAATGACCTTACACTTGTTGGAGCAAACAAAGAAGGTGGTGGACTGATTTTATGCCCTTTCACTTCTACTATTCGCACTCCTCTTCCTCGCTCTTTCTTCACTCCATTTCCTTTCTCCAAGTTTCTCTCTTTCTCTTTTTAGGTTTTCATTCATTGCTAATTGATGCTTGGTAGATTCTGTGATTTGGTTACTAGTTTTATTAAATTTAGATTGATTTATTTTAACTGTGAAATTTCATTCGTTAATCAGCTGTTTCTCGGTTTTGATTATGAATTCTGAATATGTAGCTTCAGTTTCACATGCATGCAATACACACGCATAAATATAAGGGTGATCCTAACTATTGGTTCTTATTTGCTATTTTTTATTCCTTGTTTTTTTCGTTCATTTGCTCTGTTGAACCTAAGACTATTGATGCTTGATTAATTCTGTAATTTGGGTAATGGTTTTTGTTTTTGTAATAAAGCATAGGTTGTGGAATACTGTGATTCCTGATCGATTCTAGCATGCAGGAACAAAAAGAGAAGCTTTAGAAAATTGGTGTCTAAAATGGCTGTTGGAGCAGCGAAGACTGTTATTTCTGATGTCAAATCAGGCAACATGATTTTTGAGGCTATTTTGGAGGAGGGAGTTTTCCGATTTGATTGTTCTGCAGATGATCGACTTGCTGCAAACCCGAGTCTCTCATTCGCTAATAGCAAGGATAGGGATAAACCTATCAATGCTCATTCTGTTCCCTCATATACCCCTACTTTTGAATGTCTTATGGACCAGCAGCTTGTCAAACTTGAGGTATAGCTTCCAATATTACTATTCTCTAGTCTCTACTTCTGGTTTACTTTAGTTTATGTGAATGTAATTTTTCTGGTATAGCTTCCTTCTGATACCTCCCTTTATGGAACTGGAGAAGTTAGTGGACCACTTGAGCGTACTGGGAGGAGGGTAAGCAGTTTTTCTTTTCCTCCATATTTTATCTGTGAAATGATTCCTTTAATGCTGTAACACATTATATGATACCGCTAATCAAATATCAAAGCCCCTCACGTTTGTTAAAAAAAAAACACTGCTAAATGCCATTCACCCTCTTATCTGGGTCTATGTGTACAAGCACGAGTGAAAGTTTATCTATATGTAAAACTACCAAAAGCTTTAACTTTCACACATTGCTTTCTATTTGAATAACCACAAAATAAAAACTCGATTTACATATTTAAAAGTAAACAATTTAAAGCTTTGAACATCTCATTCGTGGTTTGGTGGAATTATTCGGAGCTTTCAAGCTGAAGACTTATGAGTCTTGATTCATCAAAGAAACTAAGTCTTTTGATTCGAAACCGAACTAGGAAATTTAGATTAAACATCATATCATGGTGCTATGCTTGATGGTTAAACATAATTTTGTAATTGTAGGTTTTCATGTGGAACACAGCTGCATGGGGTTATGGTCCTGGAACTACCTCTTTGTACCAGTCACATCCATGGATCCTAGCTGTTCTTCCAAATGGAGAGGCAATCGGAGTTCTTGCTGACACCACACGGCGTTGTGAGGTGATGTCATTTTTATGTAAAAAACAACTGCTTAAAAATGTGCAATAAGTCCTTGTACTTTTCTCTAATTTATCATTGGCCATACTATCATAAGCAGATTGATCTCAGGATGGAATCAACAGTTCAGTTCATTGCCGCAGCCTCATATCCTGTCATTACATTTGGTCCTTTTGCATCACCAGTTGCTGTCTTGCAGTCTTTATCACATGCAGTTGGTAATTTACTTGAGCATTTTTTAACTTTTTCACTTGATTTTATTCTCATGTCCTCTATTTCTTTTTCTTTTTTCCATTATTTATTTATTTATTAGGGGTTAACACGTAATTACTCCCCTCAATTTATCCAAACCAAACCTCTTGTATACCTTAACTGAGTGTTTGGCCTATCACACTCCTAAACTTGTTAAGTATTGCACCTCTTACACGTTTTCCAATTTTGTGGGTGTCCCATTTATCGTTTTGCATATTATCGTTGTGCATATTCTATCTATTTTCATTGACTGAACACGTATCTCAGACTATGGTATTTATGAATTGTGGCATACGACAAAATCAATGTTAGTAATGTGGAAGGGAAGAATAAGGGGTTCAAATCCCACTGTTGTGTGAGACAAAAATCATTTGTTTGTATTAAATTAAACAAGAAAGAAGTTTTTTTTTTTTTTTTTTGTGGGTGTTGAGTACTATGCATTTCCTTTAAGCTTTCTGTTTCTTATATTTTATTTTCCAAATTTCTGTTTGGTGGTGACTTTAGCTTTTATCTCTGTCCTCAGGAACTATTTTTATGCCACCAAAGTGGTCCCTAGGCTATCACCAATGCCGTTGGAGCTATGATTCTGATGAGAGGGTTCGTGAGGTAGTGATTCACGCATTTATGTGGCCAATATGTTGACCACTACTAATTTCAGGCTACATATTTCTTTTCTTAGCATGAACAAACAAAACTATAGATATTTCTCAGCTTGAAATTTTTTCATATTCCATGTGCTATGGGCCCTTCTAAGCTTTCACATCATATATCCTTTCTGATTGTCAAACATCTTGTTTTACAGGTTGCCAGAACATTTAGGGAGAAGGGTATACCTAGTGATGTCATATGGATGGATATTGACTACATGGATGGTTTTCGCTGTTTCACATTTGACAAGGCATGTTAGATCATTTGGATAACAAACTTTTTATTGTTTTGCTTTTAAGTTATGGATTATTCTGTTGACAAATAACCAATTCTTGCCATTTAAGTCTCACTCACCCAATCATTTGAAATAGTTATGTCATGTTTAGATAATTGCTCCTAAAACTCTGCTTTCTTGGCAAATATCTAGTTCATATGAGTTCTATTAGAATTAAGTACTCATGCTTAGGAATTTTTTTGATACTTGCTATCTTTTGGAAAACTTGCTTAACTTCAAGAATGACCTTTTGAATTATGTGTATTTCCATTCATAGAATTGGTTTATCATTTCTGAGATGACTTTCAACATATCAGTCTTTCCTGGGTGAATTTGAATATGCTTTTTTCAGGAACGTTTTGCAGATCCAAAGTCTCTGGTGAAAGATCTCCGTGATATTGGATTTAAAGCAATTTGGATGCTTGACCCTGGCATCAAATGTGAAGAGGGTTATTATGTCTATGATAGTGGATCTAAAATTGATGTTTGGATTCAGACTGCAGATGGAAAGCCATTTATTGGTATATTCGCTGTCTGCGTTAGTAATTAACCTTATTTTTCTGCTCACCCCTTCTCTTTCCCCAACTCAAAAAGAAACAATAGAGAAGAATGGTTGACTTCTTGTAGATTAAATAACCATTTTCAGGAGAGGTATGGCCTGGGCCTTGTGCTTTCCCTGACTACACGCAATCAAAAGTCCGCTCTTGGTGGGCTGGTCTAGTTAAAGATTTCATTTCTAATGGTGTTGATGGCATATGGAATGATATGAATGAACCAACTGTCTTTAAGGTGATTCCTGTTTTTTTTTTTTTTTCAGTGCTAAAACTTTTAATGTAGTAACTGATGTCATTGCTCTCAACTTTCAGTTAGTAACAAAGACAATGCCTGAAAGTAATATTCATCGAGGAGATGGTGATCTGGGAGGTTTTCAGGATCACTCCTACTATCACAATGTATTCTTCTTGAGCCTTCTTTTTCTTTTGACAGGAAAATAGTTTCTACAAATTCAATTTACAAGTAATTTCTTGTTTTCATTGTCTTATTTGCATTACTGTTAAGATCAAATCATTTTTCTGAAATGGTTGTACCTGTTTTAGGTGTATGGCATGTTGATGGCAAGATCAACGTCTGAAGGCATGAAATTAGCTAACAAAAATAAACGTCCCTTTGTTCTTACTAGAGCTGGATTTGTTGGCAGTCAAAGGTATGCAGCAACGTGGACAGGAGATAACCTTTCAAATTGGGAGCATATGCACATGTCTATCTCTATGGTACTTCAATTGGTAAGTATTTCTGGAATGTGTTTCCTGATTGATAATGGGTGCAGTTGAGAATTTGGGAGTGTTTATGCATGAATGCCATTGACAAAATATACATGAGAAAAACAATTAAAACTTTAAGACTGTGTGCCCTCTGATTTCTAGCATCTAATATATTTTCTTTTTCGGAGAGCCCTAAAAGTCTTCTCTCTCCAAGTAGTTCAGGAAAAAGCCAAAGGAATGAGTTACTTGGCTCTTTATTTACAGTCCCGAACTGGGAGCCCTGGACAGCAATTGATTCTGGAGTTCCAGCTTGTATTCTCCTGGAGATCCAATGAAATCCAAAAATATTGTACACCAAATCCTAATTCTGGAAGTTCTAAACAAAAGCAAGTGGCTAACAGATGGGGTGTGTGTGTGTGTGTGTGTGAGAGAGAGAGAGAGAGAGAGAGAGCATATTTTTATTGTTGAATATGATAGCATTAGCGGTCAAGCTCTAAATGGTTTTGGGGAGCTTGTTTGAAACTGAAGACTTGGGCAAGCAGTTGGACAATTTAGGTATTTAAGTTTTCCATCTAATCTGTGTGGTGTTGATTTTCACAGTGAAAGTATGTCAATAATTTGTTGTATTGCAGCAGCAAACTCCTTTCTGAGTAAGAGATGAACCACAAATAAACTGGATTTCATGATAGAATTCCTGAGGGCCTGTTCTGCACAAATCAAACAACTCTCATATTGTTTCCAATGCTATGATTCATGAGAATAAAATCGTATTCAGATGGCCTGTCATTTTGATACAGGAAAATTTTTTGTCTTGCAAGAATTAGAAGAGGAATGGAAATAAATCAGAAATAGTGAGAAAAAGAGGGAAGATGACAAGAAGGAATTAAAGATAGAATGATAAATCTGAATTTTTATTCTTCAAGCGTTATGATTGATGACCTGGTCTATATTTCTTTTAATACTCACACAGGTGACCTTGCAGATAATCAAAGATTTTTCATATTAAATTTTAACTTGTGTACCTTGTCTGTGCACCTATACAATTACCTGAGACATACTTTGTTACATCACTATGATTGAACAAATGATCCATAAGTTTGATTTTCTCTGACTGTATTATTCTTCACAAGTTCTTCATTGGATCTTGATATTCTTCATGACATTTAAGTTTGAAGGAAATAGATAGCCTTCTTCTCTTTTAGAGAGCAAAAGAAATATTTTAGCAAATGAAAATCATTTGATTTCACCACATGCAACATAATTATTTGCTCTAATTTAATTACTTTTATAAACAGGGACTCAGTGGTCAGCCACTTTCCGGACCTGATATTGGTGGATTTGGAGGAAATGCTTCACCCAGGCTTTTTGGAAGATGGATGGGTGTTGGTTCAATGTTTCCTTTCTGCCGTGGACATTCCGAAGAAGGCACTCTAGATCATGAGCCATGGTCTTTTGGGGAAGAGGTGTGTCGAATAATGCACAATTAATTTTTCAGCAACCACCTTCTCTGTTGCTAATGAAAAGTAATGGACCATTTACTTGAGCAACCACTGTAATTTTGTTACACCTGAACCTTCAATAGCTAGGTTATTTCTGTTAGGTTTATTTCTGTATACATATATATCACCTGCATATCCTTCTAATCTCATTCTAAGTTTTCCATAATCTCAAATTTAGTTCACTTTTTCATTCTGCTGGAAGATTTACTTTGAACTAACTTAAGTTCTATTAGTGTGAAGAAGTTTGTCGTCTGGCATTGAAGAGACGCTATCGACTTTTGCCACATATATATACTTTGTTTTATACTGCGCACATGGTGGGAACTCCTGTGGCAACTCCTACTTTTTTCGCTGGTAGGTTGATGTTCGAGTAATTTAATGCCATATTTCGGATTCTGGAAAACATACATATTTAAAGTGATTAACTAGTGTATATAAATCACTCGTGCAGATTCAAAAGATCTGAGTTTAAGGAAGCTTGAAAACTCCTTCTTGTTGGGTGCACTTCTGGTTTATACAAGGTTCTTCTCTTAAACCTGAGTTTCAGTTGGTTAAGATGCAGACATATATGTACAACATATGTAACTTAACAATTTGATATTGTTAAACAATATGTGTGAGATCATAGCATTTTAGGTGCTAGGAAAGGCCAAAGAGACTGTCATTTTGGCAACATGATTGGAAATTCAGTTGTAGCTGAAATAATAATATCAGTATCATAAACTTGGCTTCTTGATTTGGCCAAATTCAGGATGATTTTAAATGGAAATGTGAGTAGGTCTAAGCAATGTGTTGTCATCCAAGCACCTAATAATCAAGCTAATCTGGGTTCTTTACATAATTTGTGTATCAACGTCAACTCCTGGGGAGAAGGAACTCCTTTGCGGTCATATTTATAGTAGAAAGTATTTTCAGTAAACTGGAAGCAATGGATCTGATAAGTGTAGTTGTTGCATATGTTGCTTTAGCATATTATCCATTGGATATGTACCATTTGCAATTACAACGAGGGAAGTATCCCGTGACTATCTTATTGATTGGAAATAAACGATCAATACAAAGATCAATTTGTACACTATATAAAAATACCAGGGTCTAAGACTTTCCTTCGTGGTGCCTAGATATCTTTGATAAAAATGCTGCATCTAGATTGATTTTGGAAAACTCTGATTAAAATCATTTTGTTGCATCTAATTGGATATGTATGATCAACAACTATTGTGAGATGAACGAGAATCTTGTGACTTGCAGTTATATAGATTGAGTAGGCACATATGTATTTATATTCCTTATTTTTATCCTACAAGTTGTACTTATATTCCTTTTCATCTGCTGTAGCACGATTCGTGATCAGGGAATTGACAAATTGCAGCCTATTCTGCCCAAAGGAATCTGGCTGAGATTTGATTTTGATGATTCACATCCAGTATGTATATCGTGTCTTGAAGTTCTTTTTTAAAAATGTTTTTTTCTCTGCCCTTATTGATTTTTGCACAACAGGATTTACCAACTTTGCATTTGCAAGGGGGATCAATAATTCCATTGGGTCCACCACACCAGCATGTTGGTGAAGCTAATTTATCAGATGATTTAACTCTCCTTGTAGCCTTGGATGAATATGGTAATTTGATGCATGCTTATTTTGTAAAGCTGCAAAATTTCATTTGATGAAAAAAAAAAAATAAGAGTTTAAATGGCAATCATAATTGTTGGGGTTTTCTGCAAGGCTTGATCTTTTACCAGCACCTGATTCAAGCCTTTTACCAGCACCTGATTTCAATATAATATTGACGTTATGTGATAGGTTTAAGATGGTAATAAGACAGTGAACAAATAGCCGGTACAGTGTTGATTAAGGGAGATATATAAGAGACAAACATAAAGCTCTATCTAAACACACAAAACCAGTCATTTATGTTGCTGACATATTTTTGCAGATTTTCGTACCTTGTGAAAAAGGAACAATTATAATTGTTGTTGCATATACAGCAACATTAAACTGAATGATGGAGCTCTATCATGAGATAAAAGCGTTTTCTTTGTACCCTTTTTTTTTTTTGGAACAAGTGTTGAGTCAGCAGAATACTATTGTCTAACATCATAAAATTAATCAAATTGTGGTTGTGTTGCCATGGTGTAGTTTTCGTCCCAGAACTGGATCTATAATGTTTTCTACTGTTGTCAGGCCTTTTTTTTTGTCATGGGTAGGAGATTGTGATACACTTAAAAGAATCTAATATGCATAAATATTCCTATTTTAAGTGCTTTCATGCTTTAAAGTGGTAGATATGCACATCAATAACATAAACTAGGTAGATCCATTGCTTAAGATGTAAACCATCTACGGGTTAGTTATTATTGCCTGAATAAGGTAGGACTTCCTTTCTAGTTCCAAATATTAAACTGCCTTTTTTAGTAAAAAGAATTGTACCATTTATTAGCTTTTTGCTGCACATTGCAAATTAGAAGTTGGGATTATGAGTTAAAGCCCTCGTTCAGGGTTATTATGGCTTATCTTCAGTGCTCAACATTCTAGTGAGTTCATCCATCCGACAAAAGTGAACTTACTTGGGACTACTTAATATGTAGTTTTCTTTTATTTGGGACTGAACCTTGCCACCCTAAATTCTTATGAAGCAGAAAGTTAAGCAACACAATCTTCCTACTCTGCTCCTCCATATGTACTCTCTAAATGTGCATGACCTTGTGCAGATCAACTGACAAATGGTTATGTAAATCAAATATTTTCATTCGTAGGAAAAGCAAAAGGTGTATTATTTGAAGATGATGGTGATGGATATGAATTCACCAGAGGTGGATATCTTTTGTCACACTATGTTGCTGAGCTTCAATCGTCTATTGTTACTATTAAAGTTTCTAAAACAGAAGGGTCTTGGGAAAGGCCCAAAAGATGCCTGCATGTGCAATTATTGCTTGGTGGAGGTGCAAAGGTACATCCTTTTACTTGAGGAGCATTAGCTTAGAGTTAGCTTTCTCTATGATCCACCTTTGGAAATATTTCTTTTCGAGAACTGCTGTAATTCATTGCTAAATAGGTTGATTCATGGGGCATGGATGGAGATGTTGTGCAAATTATGATGCCTTCTGAACCTGATGTTTCTGAGTTGGTATCCATAAGTGAGAAAAAGTATAGGAATCAACTAGGTAATATCATATTTTCTTCTGAGCTATGAGTCCACTTTGCCTTTCCTTTTTCCTCTTCTTTCTGACATGTACACAAGCGCTTAATGTAAATATGAATTGTCCTATAATTTTTCTATATAGGGTCTAAAATTCAGCATGAAATTCTCATCTGTTTTAATTTTATTTTTTCTTTTTTTTCCCCCTCTATTTTTACCACCTGATTAAGCTTTGGCTTTCTATCACAGGACTAAACCCTACTTAGTTACTTTAGTTCAACCTCTTTCTTATATAATCTGTTTTCATTTCATTATGCTCTTGTTTGAAGGCAAAGTTGAGAGCATCTTCCTTATTACTTTACCCAGAATTCTTTTGGTAATAAGTTTTTGTTTTTAATATTATCATATACTATATAGCAGTCTTTAATCAACTATGGGTTTTTAAAGTCCATCGATATTGGGCTTGAATTTTGAGGATATTTAAGGTTTCTTTATCAAAATGCAATTAAGACAGATGGATTTTGTGCCTGTGCAAGATTTTCCTGGATTCAAGTCAATTTAGAATGTTATGGACTAGATTCAAAGTAGACCTTTAATAAATTTTTAATTCATTGAAATTCTGAGAAGACAATGTTGGAACACTTTGAAAGTTTTTGGGTGGACTGTCAGTATCTTTCCTATTTCTGTTCAACTTGGAAAAATTTTTATAAAAGAATTTGAAGAACATGCTCGATGTAGTAATTTTGTCCTGAAGCATCTTGTTTGATCCTGATCGGAGCCAGTAAAGAGAAGGACGAAAAGAGAGTTGGAGATGCCCATGTTTTGTATGGAAGAATATCCTTTTCTATGGTGTGTTTTGACTGCTTCTATTAGATGCAATTGTGCCCATGTTGCTGCTAGTCAATTAGAATTTTTCTCTCAATTTATATTCTATATGTTTCCCTTTTTGAAGGGAGAAGTAGAAACCATGAAAAGTGAATTGTCTTTCCTTATCTTCATAACATCTTGCACTTGATATGAATCTGTAATTTCTATTTCGAACTATTTTCAGTAACCTCATGATGTTTAGTCATTGCAAAATTGTTAAATGCAGAAAGTTGTATGCTTATTCCTGACATCGAAGAGGTTGCTGGACCCAAGGGAGTGGAACTTTCAAGAACCCCTGTTGAGCTGAAAAGTGGTGATTGGGTTGTTAAAATAGTTCCTTGGATTGGGGGAAGAATTATTTCCATGGAGAACCTTCCTTCAGGTAGTGATCAGAACCATTTTGACTGTCCTTTATTTGTGCTGCATTAGGACCTTCAGTTTTGTTTTCTCCTCCTCTCCCTTGCTTCTGCCCAAAGGAATAGGAAATGTCTTATGACAAAGGCCCATCTGATTTGACCAGGAATCCTTGTTCTCATTTTTTCTTCACATTCTGGGGTTTCTTATGCCATTACTGAATTATGGCCTATTAAACTGAGGTCTTGGGAAGTAGAAGTTGGTGGTAGGCTCACCTTCATGTGTTTGAAATTGTAAGATGATATTATTGATTGCAGTTACAAAATCTACATATACAAATTATTGATTTAACTATTAGTTAATAAAATAGGCTTTTGAAAGTTCATAATCTGGAAGGAAAAATGTGTGCAAATTTGTAAAATACTAAAGAAAAATGTTACTCCCTCCATTCAACTATAAGTGCAAGTTTAGGAATTTGAGGAAAAAGTTTGCATGTTTACCCTAGTTATTATGCACCACTACGTGAATGATAAATTTAGCTTTGAGAATGTAAAGTTAAATAGAATACTTGAAATGAGAAAAGGGTAATTTTTGTCAATTGCTAAAGTCTTTTCATAAAATTAAAATATTCTAGTTATTTTCTTATTTTCCGTGTTATAGTGAGATTGAGCATTTAAAATGAGATTGAGGGAATAACAATTAATTAGACAATAGATATTTGCAGATAAGTTCCACATACCAAGTATACATCTGAGGAGTTTGATGGAGGCAAGGGCATATAATTGAATCATAATATTACAATCCATATTGTTGCTCAAGGTCCATATTTGTATTTTGATAATAAGCAAAACAATCAATAATTTTGGGCTCTTTTAATGTTTCTTTTGTAAGGCCATAAAGAAATAAGTTATTATGTGCTCTATCAAAGACGGATCATGATTGGATCATGATCTATTTGTTTCATAACAGAATCAGATCTTATCGATTAACTTGCTTCTGAAGATTGTGATTCTTTAAGAAATGCTTGTACAATCATTTATGAGGATTCACATACTCATACTCGTACATTTCACCTCATTAAAAATGATTTCTTTCTTAAAATCTGTTATAATATGGATTGTAATTAGCTGTAGAATATTTTTTTTACCTTGTACATAATAGAAAGTTTTCTAATTAGTATTTTTGCTTTTGTATAAATTCTGTAGTAAACTTCAATTCAATATACAGAAAACACAATTCTCCCATTTTGTCTTGTTTGTTTTATTACATGGTATCAAAGCCTTTTAGGCTTGATTTGGGGATTTATATGGGGTCTGTGTTTTCTGGGTTTCGTTTCTGAAGGAAGAAACTTGTTCTTCGTTACTGTTTGGGTTGGGGATCTTCTTCCAGTGACCCTCTTGTCTAACTGATGGCATCAGAAGAAGCGCAGAGGAATTTCGGGCCTATCCACAAAATCCGCCATCCTTCTGTACGGCGAGTGATCCACACGCGCCGTCACAAGCTTCCGCCCCTTATCTCACGCACCGGCGAGTGGAGGTGCGTGCCTTGTTCGTTGGCCCTCCAATTCTGTCTCTGACATCGTCTAGGTATTTTCGGTCAGATCCTGATGTCTTTTTGGCTTGGTTTCCTCTTCTGCTGGTATTTTTTTTCAAACAAGGTTCTCTCTTTTCTTTTCTTTTTTCTTTCTTTTGTTAAGTCCCTTATTGGAGGTTTGGGCTTTTCTTTTTGCTAGGTATTTTGAGACTGTGTTGCTGCTTTGATTGATTTTATTCTATGAGGATATTATGGTTGGCAGTAAAGGAATTGTTAGTGACACTGTTAGTGAGATTATTCCTTTGTCTAAGATTACAGAAGCAAAATTAGATGGATTTAATTACCTTGATTAGAGTAGAACGATTAGGATCTTTGTAGTATGGATAAAGATGATAACTTAACTGATGATCCTGCTACTGATAAAACTGAAAAGCAGATCTGGATGAGAAATGATTCACGATTGTTTTTATAGATTAGAAACTCAATTGAAAGAAATGTGTTTGGCTTAATTTTTCATTGTGAACGTGTAAAATAGTTAATGGATTATTTGGTTGTTTTATATTTTAGAGAAAGAAATAAATCTCGTATTTATGATGTATGTAAAGCCTTTTATCATGTTGAAAAGGAAGTAAAATCACTCACCACCTCTTTTATGGAGTTTAAGAAAATTTATGAAGAATTGAACATGTTTCTACCTTTTAGTGCGGATATTAGAAAGCAACATGTTCAGAGAGAAAAAATGGCAGTTATGAGTTTTCTAGCTGGTTTACCATCAAAATTTGAGACAGCCAAATCTCAATTTCTCTCTGGATCTAAAATTCCTACTCTTGAAGATGTGTTTAGTAGGTTATTGCATGCTGATAATGCCTTCTCCAGTTAGCAAAATAGTGCTTTTGTTGCAAAAGAAAGTAAAGGTGATAATGAAAATAAATTCAACAATAATCGGAATACTGCTACTATTGTAAAGAATCAGGTCATACAAAGCACTACTATAAAAAATTGCAGAATCGCAATCAAAGGGCATAAGTTACTAATGTTGCTACTTTTGGTTTATTATCAAGCATAATGTCACTATTTCTGCCAAAGAGTATGCTAAGTACCAGGAAATGTTAAAGGGATCCTCAACTTCGGTCACTACTGAGGCAGGTAACACGTCTAATCTCCTACAGCAATAATTGAGTCATTGATTCTGGTGTCACGAATCACATAATAGGTAATCCTGATACTTTCTCTAATTTTTGATCTCATAAAGCTCATTTACATGTTACTATTGCTAATGAGACATCATACAACATTATGGATCTGGAACTGTCAAACCGACATTTTCTATTACTCTACCTTTTATTTTAAATCTGTCTAACTTAGCTTTTAATTTGATATCTGTGAGTAAACTTATCAAAAAACTCAATTGTTGTATCTCATTTTTACCTGATCATTGTCTTTTTTAGGATCTTACGACGAAGTAAATTTTTGGTAAAGGACATGTATCTGGTGGTCTATACATCCTGGATTCTTGGATACCACGATCTGTTGCTTGTTCTAGCGTAGTTTCTCGACTGTAAGCACATTGTTGGCATCCCTCTCTACCAATTTTAAAGAAGTGTCCACAGTTTCATGATGTATCTTTTTTGGATTGTGAGTATTGTCATTTTGCAAAACATCATCGTAACTCGTCAGGTCTTAAAATTAATAAACAAGCTGAGTTTGCTTTTCAACTTGTTCATTCGGATATTTGGAATTCTTGTCCTGTTATGTTGAAAACTGGGTATCGATATTTTGTTACTTTTGTGAATGATTTTTTCCGTATGACTTGGATTTATTTTATGAAGAATTATTCTGAAGTTTTTTTCCATATTTGTACTTTTTGTGTTGAAGTTAAAATTCAGTTTAATGCCTCTGTGAATATATTACGAAGTGATAATGCTAAGAAATATATGTTGGATTCTTTTCAGCAGTATATATCTCAATAGGGTATTCTTCACCAATCCTCTTGTGTTGATATCCCTTCTCAAAATGGGGGTGCTAAGAGAAAGAATATGCATTTACTTGAGACTGTTAGAGCTTTATTATTTAAGATGAATGTTCCTAAGTATTTTTGGGTTGATGCTATTTCTACAGTTTGTTTTCTGATTAATCGGATGCCCTCTACGGTGTTGAATGGTGATGTACCTTATAGTGTTTTGTTTCCAAATAAAACACTATTTCTAGTGGAACCACAGATATTTGGCAATACTTTTTATGTACAAGATGTACGTTTCCATGCTACCAAACTTGATCTTAAGGCATTGAAGTGTGTTTTTTTGGGATACTCGCATCTTCAAAAGGGATATAAATGTTATTCTTCTGATTTGCAGTGATATTTGATTTCAACTAATGTGGTATTCTCAGAAGATAAACATTTCTTTTCATCTGCACCCACTCTTACAAGTCAGAGGGAGGATATCTACGCACCATGAAGAAAAGTCTTAGACCCTGGTATTGTTATATAGTGTACAAATTTATCTCTGTATTGATCGTTTATTTCCAGACAATAAGCTAGTCAAGAGATACTTCTCTCGTTGTAATTGCAAATGGTACATATGCAATGGATAATATGCTAAAGCAACATATGCAACAACTACACTTATCAGATGCATTGCTTCCAGTTTACTGAAAATACTTTCTACTATAAATATTACTGCAAAGGAGTTCCTTCTCCCCATGAGTTGGCGTTGATACACAAATTATGTAAATAACCCAGATTAGCTTGATTATTAGCTGCTTCGATGACACAACATTGCTTAGACCTCACATTTCCATTTAAAATCATCCTGAATTTGGCCAAATCAAGAAGCCAAGTTTATGAAACTGATATTATTATTTCAGCTACAACTGAATTTCCAATCCATGTTGCCAAAATGACAGTCTCTTTGGCTTTTCCTAGCACCTAAAATGCTAAGATCTCACACATATTGTTTAACAATATCAAGTTGTTAAGGTACATATATTGTACGTATATGGAGATTCATCTTGGTTTTGATGATGAAAGAACTCAAGGGAAGGTGTGCAGACTGAAAAAAGCCTTGTATGGGTTAAAACAATCTCCGAGAGCTTGGTTTGACAAATTCAACAAAGCTATAATATCTTTTGGTTATCAACAAAGTAATGCTAATCATATCCTCTTTATGAGATACTCCAAGGGTAAGATCACTCTTCTTATTGTTTATGTTGATGACATAGTGATGACAGGGGATGTAAAGAATAAGTGATTCGGCTGAAAAAATTCTTAACTCGGGAGTTTGAGATCAAGGATCTTGGGAAGCTACAATATTTCTTGGGAATTGAAGGTACCAAATCAACCAAAGGGATCTTTATTTCTCAGAGAAAATACGTTCTGGATCTTTTGTATGAAACTGGTATGTTGGGATTTAAACCAGCAGATACACCCATTGAAAGTAATCATAAGTTGCAAACAGGAACTGAAAAATCAGTTGATAAGAGCAGATATCAAAGATTGGTTAGTAGACTTATCTATTTATCTCACATCAGACCAGACATTGCCTATGCAGTTAGTTTGGTAAGTCAGTTTATGTATGATCCTAGAAAATCTCATCATAGGCTGTTTTTCGTATTTTGCGTTATTTAAAATCAGCTCCAGAAAGAGGTCTTTTTTTAAAAAATGGTCGTTTACGAATTGAAGTATTCACAGATGCAGATTAGACTGGATCTTTAGATGACATAAGATCCACCTCTGGTTATTGTACATTTGTGGGAGGTAACTTAGTCATTTGGAGAAACAAGAAACAGAGTGTAGTCGTAAGATTTAGTGCAGAAGCAGAATATATAGCTATGGCTCAAGGTGTTTGTGAGTTGTTATGGTTGCAGAAGTTATTAGTAGAGTTGAATTTGGCTGAAAAAACAGACTATTTTTGTATTGTGACAACAAAGCTGCAATCAATATTACTCATAATCTAGTTCAACATGACAGGACGAAACATATCGAAATTAATCAACACTTTATCAAAGAAAAATTATCTGATGGTGTTTTGAGCCTATTTCATGTAACGTCGGACAAATAATTAGCTGATATTTTCACAAAATGGCTCAATAGTCGAGCTTGTCATGCTATAGTTTGCAAATTGGGCATGTGTAATATTTTTGCATAAACTTGAGAGGGAGTGTTGGTTAATCTATTTGTTAGATAGCTTGTAATTAAGGGTAGAATAATATTTTTAATTTATAAGGTATATTTGGGACTCAAACATATGAGACTAGACTTGGTTGTTCATCTAGTTTCATAGTAATCCCTCATTGACGTTTTATTATAGACCTTAATTAATTTTGAGAATGGTAAAAGTTTAACTAATTTCTATATGTTAAATGTGCATTAAGTGATCAAGAAATGCATTTGATTATTGCAGAAACACAATGGCTTTATAGTAAGATTGAAATTGATGGATATGAAGAGTATTCCGGTACTGAGTATCGATCTGCGGGATGCTCCGAGGAATACAATGTCATTGAGTAAGTGTTTCAATGTTTGCAAAACTTAACATTTCTTTATGTGAAGGGAAAGCAAAATAAATAAAAAGCATATAAACTTTATTTGAATGTCTATTAGCATCCAAATTATTTTTATCCATCACAGACCTAAACTTACATATTGAATCCTATACTCATTTCAAGTTATTCTTTTCATAGCATTCAGATGTTTATTGCATAATTTATCTATTATATATTTCTCTGTTTCTTGACGTTATATCTGTTCTCTTCTCTTTCTAAACTGAAGGATTTTCTTTCTAATAACTGGTTTTGCGTTATGAACTTGAATATCAACATAGTAATGAGTGATACGGTGCAGTGATTATTTGTGTTCATCTGGAGTTATTTTACACATGGGATGGAATTTTGAATCGTCAGTTGTGTTTTTGACATGTCAACAAATGCATAAAGCAGACATGGGTCAAAACCAATTTGATATCATTAATTAACTTGCAAAGTAACACATTAATGGTCAATTTGTTTTTCTTATGTTACTCCATGAGCTTCTTATGAAAATCAGTCAAATTTAACCAATTTATGATAATTTCTTAACCTCTTCTGCAGTTAATTGTATGTATTTAAGTAAGGAAAGTAAAGAATCTCCCCCTACTTTTTATAATCATCATGATCACGGGGATACCATGACATTTCTTATAATTGAATAATTTGTTCTTGCTATTAATTTCCTTTTTTTTTTTTTGCATGTACTTTCATTGACATTCATATACTAATTTATTCCTTTTAGGCAAGATCTTAAGCATGCAGGAGAGAAGAAATCTATTGCATTAGAATGTGATATTGGTGGAGGATTGGTTCTTCAACGGGAAATATATATTCCAAAAGATGATCCAAAGGTTCTCCAGATTAATTCTGGCATTATAGCGCGTAATGTTGGAGCAGGTTCTGGTGGATTTTCCAGGTTAGATCCCAAAACATTTGTGAATTATGGTAGTACTTCCATTTTTCTTCTTGGTTGGTGCTTCTATTGTCTGCCAGATCTGCTTCTCTTTTCTTCTGGATCAATTTTATTCCATTTCAGGAAACAATTAACGTTTGGTTATTGTTAACTTGTAATTTAGTTGCTTGAGAGTGCACCCAACCTTTAGCCTCTTGCATCCCACAGAAAGTTTTATCTCGTTCACTTCAATTGATGGATCAAAGCACGAAATTTGGCCTGAATCTGGGGATCAGTTTTATGATGGAAATCATCTGCCAAATGGTATTTATGCTCGTCTTTTCAACTTCCTTAAAAGAAACTGTGCTTGAAACTCAAATAATTGAGTAGAAATAAAGAAATGAATGTCAGGACAAACTTGGACTATGTTAAAATTAACCCACTTTCTGGTGGATAATACATGGGGCCCCACATGGATTCATTAACTTCCTTCAAACCTTTTATAATAAACTAAAGTAGCAACCAGTTTACATATTTAAACTAGTATGACAAGTTAAATCCTTCTATTGGTGATGGTGGAGCTAAAATCTTGTTTTATTTTTTAGCTTGTACACCCTCTGTCCCATATGGATAGACACATTTTCTATTTCACAAGAATTAAGAAATTAAATGTTCTCGGAATAATATGTACTTTAATTAGTATAGCCTTTTATTTATTAAAGTTAAATATGAGAAGTATGAGATAATATTTAATATTCCTGGATAACAATGAATATTCCTTCTTTCTTCTATTTCTTCTTTGTTGTATTTACTTTATGTTCAAAAATCCTCCAGAATCCATTCATGATCAGGAGATTATAAAATGTTGTTATTCATAACATACTAAGTCTCAATTTCATTCTGGTTTGTCTTTTCAGGAGAATGGATGCTAGTTGATAAATGTCTTGGTATTGGGTTAGTGAATCGATTCAATATCAATGAGGTCTACAAGTGTTACATCCATTGGGGAACTGGAACAGTAAATCTCGAGCTATGGTCTGAAGACCGGCCGGTTTCAAAGCAATCTCCTCTCACAATTTCACATCAGTACGAGGTTCAAGCAACCAGTTAATTACTCGTAATCAGTTTTACTTGGAAATAATTTATCAGAAGTTACTGTGCTTATATCTAAGTATGCTTTTAGAAGTAATGCCTTGCAACTTGTAATCAGAAACTAGTAAACTCAACATGATCCATGGTAGCTGCAATTGGATTTCTGGCTAATCATGGATTTGAGTTTCATGGAAATATTTATTGAAATAAGAGAGTTGCTTCCTTAGATATAATCATGTAGTTTGGGTTGAGTAATTCCATGATCAGCACTCCTAATTTGAATCTAGAATTAATTTAATCACAACCATATAAACTCATTCTCAGCTAGTTTATTATCAATTAATCAATCGGATCAAACATGTAGGCCCCCTTTGGAATGACTTTGTACACACACACTCTCTCTCTCTCTTTGTACATGTATTAAAAATTTTGACACTTTATTATTCTTTAATTTAAACTAAAAAGTTTATAAAATTATAATTGTTTCTATCATTAATTCATTCTCTACTTTATGGATAGCATATTTCATAATTTGTTCGGTTGTACTAAAGTGGTTTTTAAAAATAAAAATTATTTAATTTTAATCAAATATGATTAAAATAAAATAATAAAAAACTTATCTCGCCATATTTTTTTTTTAATTTGAGTTTTAATTAATCTAAAAATAATAATTATTTTAATTTTTGTTTAATATTTTTAGGTAATTATTATAAATATTCATTTATTAATATTAATTTTAAATAATATTAATTACTAGATAAAATACTAAAAATCATTTAAAAAAATGAACTTTTCATTTAAAAAAATGAAGTTCCATTAGTTTATTCTATTTAATTATGAATAGTAAATTTCATTCTTTTTTCCTTTTCTGGTTGAGTAAACTTTATTCTATTTAATTATTTTTAATGATTCAAAATTTAGTGCATTTTTTTTGGAAAATATATTATATATATTCAAGAAAAATAAGAATAAAATTAAAATCACTAATTTAAAATTTTTTATAATATAAAAAATGATTATAAATTTGATTGGAAAATATATCCTTCCAATTCGAAATTTGAAATAACCTAATATAAAATTAGTGATTCAAAATTAATCAAATCAGTTTCTTTTGACAAGTCTATAATGCATGAAATAAAAACTCAATTTGTGCACAGTAATGTTTTGAAACTCGATTTGACCTAGACGGTCGAACCGATTGGACTGTGATTCGATAAGAAAATTGGATTGGGGCAACATAAAATTTGAAAAATGAAAAAATTCGGATTGAACCAGATTGGATCGGAAAAACTCGGATTGAACCGGATTGGACTTCAAAAACTTTTCAGAAAAAATAAAAAAATAGAAAACGGTTTGCCTATTTTTTTTTTTTACATAGGTTGCCTATTTTATTATATCTCATACGTATTGATAACTATAGAAAATACACTCCCAAAAGCCCAATCAGCATGGCCCAACAACATTTAACAGGGCTCAAACCCAGTGGCAAAAGGGTAAAGCGTGAGCTGAAAGATAGCACAGGAAAGCGTGATGTCCGATCGGACTGATGGGACAGCATGTCCTGTCAGCCCACTGATACAAGCCAACGCCCATACTCCCCACCTACTTCCTGTCACATTGCCAATTAACTACTCTGACTGCCGGTTATCACTCCCCAAGGTACTCAAGTACCCCTCCAAAGAACTCTTATAAATAGTCTAAAACACAATGGCTCCAGGTATTGAACATCTGAGACTCACTCTCTCTCTTTCTCTTTAAGCATTCTCTCTCTAAAGCTACTAACTTAAGCTTTGGAGTTCTAATGCCTGGATCCGACTGGGCATTCCTTTTTGCAGGACCAGCTATCCGACCGGTCCTTCAACTGCCAGTGCTTCTTCTTACAAGATAAAGACCTTTTAAGCTTTATCATTTGGTGCTTTCGTTGAGAGGTAAATGACAGGTTTGAGATCTAATGCACACGAAACTTCGAGAGAGTATAATCATCATAGTCAGGGCAGATCTAGGCCCTCAGAAAGAAGAGAAGGGTCTCCCAAATCCCCTATTAGGGGTGACCTCCTCCTAGAATTCAACGATGCAGCCATGTGGCAATCAAAAGATACCCCTATTACCATCAGAGACATGCGCGCTATTCTTAGCAACTTTACTAAAAGCATAGTCCAAACTTTGAAAAAGGGTAAAATGCCCAGAACTTATAAAAGAAGCCATGAAACGGATTTCATGACCGAAGATTTCGAAAAAAGAATGAACAAGGAAATTTTCATCAATGAGCCAAGAGCTCATGATGGTAAGAGGATGAGGGCCAGAACCCCAGGTAGGTATGACAAGGGGAAGGGCACAAGGTCCTCAAGCAGAGATTCCCCATACATCCCAGTAGATCATCCACTTCGTCCATAGGGGACGATTTGTCTTTTATGTTCACCCTGAATCGTAGCCACATGAGGGGACGGAGGGATGAACTTGCTCCGGTTGCCATGAGCAAGGAGGACAAATGGTTCAAGCAGAAACTCAGGTAGTTTAGCTTGACAAGCTCCAAGAAAGGAATGTTCGAGGATCACACCTGCGGCAACACAGCCTTATCGTTTTGCAGGGAAATCATGGAGTCAGAGCTACCTCCCAGGTGGCGAGACGTGATAATGGACAGGTATACAGGTAAGACTGACCCTTCTACACATCTTGCAGAATATCTAACAAAAGTGCAGGTATACACCTATGACGAAAGGATTGCCTACAGGATATTCCCCACCACGCTGGGAGGAGACGCTCTCACATGGTTCTATGAGCTCCCGCAGGGGTCGATCACTTCTTTTCAACAACTAAAGGAGCTGTTCATTACACGATTCATTGTACAGACACGAGCGCCAAAATCTGTGAGTGATATGTGCAACCTCTACCAGAGGATCGATAAAAGTCTTTGAGACTACATCGACAGATTCCAGGCTACAATGTCGAAGGTGAGGAATGTAAGCGTGGAAATGGCATCCACCACCCTAGCCAATGGCACTGCTGATAGGCCATTGTTTGAGTCAATTACGACAAGGCCACCAATCAGCTTTTTTAATTTGATAAAAAGAGCTAGGCAACATATTTAGTTGGATGACGCCCTGAGATCCAGCCGTGGCAGAAGAAGCAACGTCATGGATAAGCTACAGCACCCAAACGGATGGACATTTAATCGAGCTCCAATTTTCGAACGGCTCTTAAGGAGTCTAGAGAGAGCTTTCACTTCGAGGAGCTTGGGAAAAAGAAAGGAGGCAAAACGATTAAGGTCCGATCAGGGAGCTGGTCAGCAGGCTTGAACTTTCACTCTGCTCAACACCAATCCCGTACAAGTACTGATGTGGATCAAAGAGAACCATCAAAAGGTGAACTGGCCCAAAAAGATGGATGAGAAGACCAGAAGAACCCAAAACCATAACAAATACTACAAGTTCCACAGGGACGTCAGTCATACAATCGATGAATGTCATCAGTTGAAGGAAGAAATTGAACGAATCTTGCAAAGGGGATCCCTCAAGAAGTTTATAGGTCCGACTCAAGGGACAAGTCCCTGTAGATAATCGGACCATAAGAAAGATGACTCTAACGATGATGATGACGACGATGAGCGAAGAAAGCCAAAAAATGCAGACCCACACCGATCATATGCCGATGTTATAAATATGATCACTGGTGGGTCATCCTATAGAGAAGATCTCTCTAAAAAAAGAAAGGGTAAGGGCGTCTATGTCTCTCAAACATCCGAACGGCCAGCCCTAGTCATAATATCCTGTGAGGACGCACAAGATGTAATGTTCCCCCAAGAGGATGCCCTTGTTATCAGGGTGCAAATTAACAATTTCGATGTAAAATGGATATTGGTGGACAATGGAAGTGCAGTGAACGTGCTTACATTGCAAGCTTACAGAGCAATGGGATTGCCGATCGAAGAGCTCAAGCCGAATGCCACGCCACTGATCGGATTGGGCAACACCACAGTACCAATGGTAGGGTTGGTTGATTTGTTCATTGAGCTTGGCCAGAAAGCTCTCGCCCACGCCTGCAAGGTAACATTTATGATTATTGATATGGTTTTTGCTTATAACGCCATTTTTGGCAGGCCTTTATTATTTCAAATCGGGGCAGTCACCAGCATCCGTTACATGGTGATAAAAATTCCAACCAGGGGAGGCATCGCCATCCTGAGAGGCGACCAAAAGGCATCAAGAGAGGTTTATATTGCCATGATTAAGCACCATAAAGAAGCCATGTTGGTAGAGTCAGGTCTGGAATGACCTGAGTAGGTGGAGGAACCAAGAATAGATCTTGCAGAAGAAATTAAGACATGGACGCTTGCGAAAGGCAAGGTTGTCCAAATTGACACCAGCATGAGTATGGAGGTTGAGGAGGCTGTCATGCAGGTATTAATGATCAACTAAGCATCCTTTGCTTGGAAGCCAAAAGACATCACCGAGATCGACCCCAACGTAATCACCCTCAAACTCAACATGGATCCAGCTTACAGGCCGGTCAGGCAGAAATTGCAAAGGCACGCTCCTGATTGCAGGAGATTTATCTTCGAAAAGGTAGACAGGTTGCTAAAAGCGGGAACAATTTGTGAGGTTGACTACCCCGAATGGCTGGCCAATGTTGTTCTGGTTAAAAAGAAATCGGGGAAGATGCGAATGTGCGTTGACTTTACGGACCTTAACAAAGCATGCCCAAAAGACAACTACCCCTTACCTAGCATAGACCATTTGGTGGACGCCACTGTGGGTCACGCCATCTATTCCCTCCTCGATGCGTATGCTGGATACCATCAAATTATGATATGGTTGCTGGATCAGGAGAAGACCAACTTTATCATGGATGATGGCATCTTTTGTTACAAGGCTATGCCATTTGGATTGAAAAACGTGAGCGTTACATATTAGCGCTTAATGAACAAGATTTTCAAGGATCAAATCGGGCAGCATTTGGAGGTTTACATGGATGATATGATCGTCAAAAGCAAAAGTCCCGAAGAACATCATGCTGATTTGGCAAAAATCTTCAACACGCTAAATAAATTTCGGATGAAACTCAATCCTGATAAATGTATTTTTGGGGTGCCCTCGGGTAAATTTTTGGGCTTTATGGTCTCCCAAAGGGGTATTGAGGCCAACCCCGACAAAATAAAAGCAATCCTAGAGATGCAGCCACCAAGTAATGTGAAGGACATTCAGAAACTGAATGACAGAATAACCGCACTTGGGCGGTTCATCTCCTCCTCAGCCAAACGATGCACCCCCTTCTTTAAGAAATTAAAGAAGAATGAAGCCTTCAACTGGGATGCTGATTGTTAGCAAGCCTTCGATGAGCTAAAGAAATTCCTCACCAATCCCCCTTTACTCAGCCGGCCGCTTCCAGGTGAAAATTTATACTTATACTTATCAACTTCTGGCAAAGCTATTGCAGGTGTCCTGGTCAGGGAAGAAGGAACCCAGCAACTACCTATTTATTATATGAGCCAAGTGCTCAAAGGCCTATGATTCAAAAAAGGTCCGATCGGAAAAATCATCATTGCCCTCATGATATGCACGAAGAAGCTGAGATAATAATTTAAAACACATACAATAGTCGTTCGATCGGGTCAACTAATTAGAAAAATCCTCCAAACCCCAAACTTGGAAGGAAAAATGGTAAGATGGGCAATTAAGCTTCAATCGTGGGACGTGAGGTACGAACCCAAGAAAGCAATCAAGGCTCAAGCCTTGGCAGACTTTATCACTGAATTTGCTGGCGAGAAAGTGATCGATCACCCGCAACTTGCAAAGTGGGAAATGATCGTGGATGGGACTGTGAATAATAACCGAGGAGGTGCAGTCATCGTAATAATGGGTCCCCTGGGCATTGTTATAAGGTACGCAATAAAACTCAACTTTAAAATTTCAAATAACATGGCAGAGTATAAGGCTCTCCCTGCAAGGGCTGAGGCTGCTTCATGCCATCCGACCGGGACTTGGTCGTCATCAAAAGCAATTCCCAGCTCGTGACGAGCCAGGTCTTAGGCACCT
Organism: Excoecaria agallocha; assembly: GCA_037975025.1. Lineage (NCBI taxonomy): Eukaryota > Viridiplantae > Streptophyta > Magnoliopsida > Malpighiales > Euphorbiaceae > Excoecaria > Excoecaria agallocha. The sequence goes on from CM075810.1 coordinate 68,251,710, forward strand.
TCGAGACCAGAGAAGCCAACATGATACGATATTTGGAAAAGGTCAAGACGGCACTCAAGATGCTAGAAGAATGCAGATCCGAATGGGTCCTACAGAAGGTACCAAGAGATCAAACTTTAGTAGCCAATCGGCTTGACAAAATGTCTGTTGCCGAACAAGGGATGGTGGAAGAAAGTATAACCATCATTGACCAACCAAACTCCTCCTTAGACGAACCAGAAATGATGAAAATTGAGCCAGTTCAGGAAACGTGGATGAGCTTCATCAAACGGTACCTACAAACAGGGCAATTGCCTGAAGATAAGGCGGAAGCCCGAAAGGTTTCTTGTAAATCCCTAAAATATTCTGTTATTAACGGTGAATTTTTTAAAAAATCTTTCAGTCACCCCTGGCCTCAAATGCGTAACGGAGGAGGAAGGAGACTATATCTTGAGGGAAATTCATGAAGGCATTTGTAGAGCACACGAGGCTAGTAGGGCCATGACAAGGAAGGCCCTTCAAACTGGATACTACTGGCCAAGCATCTTCAAAGATGCCCAAGAAAAGGTGAGAAGATGCCAACAATGCTAAATCCATGGAAGAGTAATCAGGTAACCGACAACAGATCAGAATCCGATCGGAGTTTCTTGTCCATTCGACCAATGGGCCCTGGACATCCTAGGGCCCTTTTCCCCAAGAAAAAAGGCAAATGAAGTTTCTCCTTGTCGCCGTTGATCACTTCTCTAAATGGATCGAGGCAGAACCTCTAGCTACAATCACGGCGTAGAAAGTTAAAAACTTCGCTTGGAAAGACATCATTTGCAGGTATGGCTTACCTAATATTTTCATTACAGATAATGGCAAGCAGTTCGACAATTCGATCTTCAGAAACTTTTTCCAAAGCCTCAATATCGGCCTTAAGTTCACCTCCGTCACCCATCTCCAGAGCAACGGGATGATCGAGGTCTCCAATCGAACGCTCCTAGAAGGCATGAAAAAATGACTCAATGAGGCAAAAGGCAACTGGACTGAAAAACTACAGAGTGTCTTGTGGTCTTACAGGACCTCTCCACGAGCCGACACCTATCAAACGCCATTCTCTCTTGTCTATGGCTCCGAGGCAATGATATCCATAGAAATCGGTCTCTCGTCCTATCGAACAACATTATATTCCAGTTGGATGAATGTCCTGGATAAATGCCAAGATTTGAACCTGTTAGAAGAAAGGAGGGGAAGATGCTTATACCAAAATTGCTGCCTACAAACAAAGAGTCGCTAGATACCACAACACAAAAGTAAGGGTAATAACCTTTAATGTGGGTGATCTGGTGCTCAGAAGGGCGAATATAAGCTTGAAAAATGCCAGAGTTGGGAAACTGATGCCAAATTGGGAAGGCCCCTATGAAGTCTCCAAAGTTTTAAGCTCCAATACATATAAACTAAGAACCCTTGAAGGGTCAGATATTTCCAGAAGCTAGAATGTTGAAGTACTCAAGAAGTACCATGTATAATCGTGTATTAAATTCACATTCAATAAAGAAAATTTTCTCCATTTTCTCTATTTTTCTTCATCTTCGGAAAAGGTATGTTTTCATTTATTTATTTGTTTGTTTGTTTGTTAGTCTTGTTGATTGTTTGCAGGTCATTGGTTTTACTCCATTCTCTATGGATCCGGATCGAAATTCGGGGATGGTTATTCGCTAGGCTCGTCCTAAGCCCAAAATGCGAAAGATTTCTCCACTACGACTCCCACAGCGAGATTT